>WYDF02319038.1:0-14532 GCA_009867245.2 Adranes taylori
ATATATATATGCATATGTATATCTAACGACTAAGTTGACATCCATACAAAAGCGGCGTAAAAGAGCATCCGCTTCTAGGTTCTATATACATATTAACATATACCATACTTATTGCGGTTACATTAGTATCCAAATATACTTAGTGTTACAAGTAGCATCCGTATTAAAACAACATTAGTTGGCAACACAAACTGGAATAAGTATATCTGCTTACCTAGTACATGGTGGAAACTTTTACAGTGATGCCAAACTTTTTGGGCTATATACACATAACAGTTCTAAGTATTCAATTTCAGGCTGATTATAGGTAAAACAGAATAGTATTTAATGATGTGTTATTTAATAATAATTATTATTTATTATTCTTAATTATTAGTATTATTTAATATTGTACTATACTCATTATTTAATACCGCACTTGCAGCATTGTAAGTAAAATACTTAAACATCAATAACCTAATTAATTAATTCCTTCCAATTCACAAATACTCAATTCCCAATCAATCAATAGTAATAATAGCTACGGAGCCTAAATAATCCGATTTTTAACTTTGATTAGGTGAATGTTTTCCAGTCGTACGGCTAGAAAGTGAGAAACTTGAAAATCGACAATAAAAAAATATTCTATCAAATTAGTAACATTCCATTAAATGGTAGTCCTCATCATTAGAGTCATTGGGAGGCCCCAGATCCACCCTTATAAGCTAAATAATTAGTAAGTCTGACGCAAAAGGCCGTAATCCTGTGCACATTGAATTTACTTCCGATAGTGACGTAAGGTCTTACTCTATTGTTTAGGGAGTCGTTACGTGACAACTGCACAAAGAAGAATGTTATGTTTGGCTCGTCTTTTTAAAGGTGCTGAAGATGAGATTCTTTGGAAGTGCACGATATAAAGCGAAACGAAAAATATAATAATAATAATTAGGCGGAGATCTCTTGAGTATTGAATCAATGCATGGACGTTTGGTAATAGAAATGACTAAGAGGGTTATTAACAATCTAGATTCTAGATGACCCTCTTATGAAGGTTGCGCACGACGAGGAATTAGCAGCTGTAGGATCGATTTTATACAAGGCTGCAAAAAGGGCGCCCAAATCCCTTGGACTATCGTTCTCAACAGATATTGGGGCACATAATGCTAAAGCATTGAACGTGATAGAGTTAGATATCGAGACTGCAAAGAAACTAGTCGAAAATCAGAATCAGCAATAGTTATACAACTCCATCGGGATAAATCTATGCATGGCCAATTTTATAACATCATTTCCCAGTTTGAGCTGTCCGGTCACATGCCCGACAAGGACGTAACGACTAAATCTATTGTTTAGGGAGTCATTTCATGCCATCTGTCCAAAGAAGAATCTCGTGTATGCAATTGTTAAAGGTGCTAAAGTTGAGATTCTTTGGAAGTGCTCGACTCAAATTGAAAAAAATTATGTTCCTTTTATACTTTCAAAGATATAATCCTTAACACCTTATTAGTTTTACATTGGTTCACATGATAACCGAGATAAAATATATACATATACGAAATTACTCAACTATACTAGATATAGGAAAGCTAATGAGAGCAGATATGTTACATTTTATGAGATCTATAAGAAAATTAGATCTCAAAGACTTGTCCTATTTAATGAATGTTAGTAACGGGTTTCAATTTTACCTTCGATAGAGGCTTAAACTTATCATACATATAGCATATATACTGCACCCGAATATTTCTATTCATTATTTGCTATAATCTATATTTTGAATAAAACAGTAGTCTGAATTTATTTGACCCTGTCGGCTATACACACCACCGATTAGTGTTTAAAAACTGACATTTAAATCATATTTTGAATACCTGTTGTATTTAGTATTTAAGGTAGTCAAACAGAAAGATTACTAAAGACGGCAAAATATTAAATACAAAGCCATATGAAATACACCTTTGCTACATGACTGTAGCTGTGTCTGTGTTAGTCATTGAGCTAATTGGATTTAATTGATCACTTCAGGTGACAAAATCGAAATAAAATTGGTCATCCTTTGTTTCATGCAGTATATAATAAAACGTTTGACTTCTAGTATGTGACATATGAGGTGGAAGTCCACAAATTATTGTTTAGAGTTTAATTTAATTAGCGAATATTTTTCTTGTTTGATGTGATCTAATAACAATTTACATATGTAATTATAAGTTAATAAGGTTGTAATTGTCAAGTAAAAAATGGCAATAAAAATTTTTATAATATAGGAAAAATAAGATAAATTAGTCATAAGATTTATTACTAATATACATTTTACATATTATTTTTATTACAAATATATACTTTAATTACAGGCCAAGGTTTATTTTTGTCAGCATACTTTTTTTTTTTAATATATGAACTTCATGTTATTTGGGGGAATTTTATTTTTTAAGTTTTTCTCAAAAAATTTGTCTGTTTGTTGTTTTTGTTCACCACTCCATGGACCTTTGATATGCTTTATTCTTTTTTCTGAAATCTTCTCTTTCACTTTTTTCGAACACCTCGTTTCATCAACGTCTTCTGGCTCATGTTATTCTGCAAAGCTGTTTACTTGATTTTCTTCTTTAGTTTCTTTGAACTCATCAATGTTCATTTCATCATCGCTATCATTGTCCTCAATTACACTTTTTGTATTCCCGTTTAGTTCGATTTTCTCTAAACGTCCTTTGAAGCATCCCAAAATTTCATGTCTTGATAACATTAACAATTTACTAACTTACTTCACCACTCTCCAATTTTGAACCTGATTTAAGGTCTCCCTCTTTACTGGTAGGTACATGGGAAGCAACCCTGTGAGTGCCTTCAATGCAGCAATGAGAGACGTAGACATTACCCCAGTTATGCTAAGAGATGCAATTCTTTGCAGTTTTTGTATTATCCTTTGTGCCTTGTTTTGTTCTAGTTTAGGCCATCATTCTAGAGCACCATACACTATAATAGGTCTTACAATTGCCGTATAGGCCCAGTATATCATTTTTGGTTGTAGACCTCATGTTCTACCGAACAGTCTTTCGCAGGCATATAAGACTCCAGAAACCTTTTGTTGTAATTTCTGCAAATGTGCATTCAAGGTCAGTTTGTGGTCCAATACTAGACCCAACAATCCTTTAAGAATTGTTTGCTCAAATTTGAAAGGGCACAATTGAAAGTTTATAATAAAAAACTTGGGCGCGAGGTGTAGATGCCATAAAAGAGAACGAAACATATTTCTCTATGTCCGAATTTTTTAGTCATATTCTACATTCGAAGAACTGACAAAAAAATCGAAAAACATCTGCTTAAAACGAGAGGCTATAAATCGCCTTAATCCCTTCTAACATGTGTTCTCATTCCACTGCGCGCGATATTCATTCTTCATCGCGTTTCTCTGCTGCCTCTCTCTATAAAACTCTCCAAACAAATGAAAATGCAAAACGTTGTTGTGTAGTTTTGCGGCAATTGACTCCGACTCCCTCGAGATGCAGTGCATTGCATCGCTGTGTTTCTTTTGCAAGCGGCTCTGACTTCTACTCCTTCCCTTGAGATACAACTCACGAAGAAAATGAAAGTTGTTTGTTTGGTGTCCTTGTTCGTCGATTCTATAGGCAGCTTTCGTTGATTACATGTATAAAAACTTGTGAGATAAAGAAGGCAAATCTTTCCGTCAGTTTATTATATTAAATTAATTATGGATTCGTTGTTTCTTTGTTTGATGGTTTTTCTGATTTCTTAATTGTTAAATTAATTGACGCTGTTTATTTATTGATAGTTTTATTCATTTGTCGATTCTATAGCGACTAGCCGATAAGGCAAAACAAATTACACATTGCATCACAATATATGGTAGAATTTTTGTCATCAATATTTCTTTACACCGAGAATAAGCGCTCACGCGTATGATGCCATGTTTTTAATATGGTCGTCAGCGCAAATTAACTTCTCATACTTTAGAGCATCCTTAATCATTAATAACCAAGATTAAAAGTAAGGGCCCAAATTTGGGGTACGCCTGAAGAACAAACATCTCGCGACTTACGACCTTACGTTAACGAATATAATTCATGCCATCAGTTGATAGTAGTATAGAGACATCGAAGAGATATACCAAAAAGGTTATGTCAACAAATATGGCCTCATTTAGAAAAAGAAATAGAGATAGGTTTAGAGATAGATGATTAAACAAGATAGCTGGAACCAAGCCATATAAATAAGTTAACGAAACCACTGGTTAATGAGTTGCATAGGATTTCATAAATTAACTAGGCTTATAGGGGACAAAACAGTTGCCACACCTGTTTAAAAAAAACTGTATTTGAAACCAGCTATTAGATATCTGAGAAAATAAATTTAAAAACTCTATACAGAACTTGAAGATGTCACTAATGTTAATATCAGCAGGCAAAGAATGGAAATGGACTATAACATCATAGATGCCATTGAAGTTAAACAAGGCGATAGGCGATATGGGTATCTAAAGCGGATGAGCGACGGAAGGTGGCCTTGCAGAAGAATTCACGACTGCTGTCCGAATGGGAGCACAAAGAGGGGTCGTCCTAAAGTCAACTGGAACTCCAGAACAAACTAAATCATGGAGGAAAGAGGAATAGAAAAATTGTATTTAAATTTTGTTTAGACGTCTCATATAAAAAGCCATTCAAAAATAATGGTTTGATTGATCAGCGGTAAACAAAGCTGGTACATTTCTTGAACTGCGTTTCAAATACATACTTCAAGTAAAACAATCTAAAGCCATCAGATTTCATTAAAATGCTGTGTGACCATATTAAAACAAAATCTTTTTAATTTTGATATGATACTTGTTCGCTTTCTGATAACTGAAAATGTTGGTTTAACTCAACGAATGTTTTTATTACGCAATCTAAGAGTAAAATCGAATGAAAGCACAAAATTTTTGTAATAATTTTCTTTTGTAGGAAGCAAAAGGGAAAAAAGGTACTGGCAAAGATTCAAAGAAGTCAAGAGACATGATGCCTGCTGCAAATATTTTCCTCAAAGATATAACAAAAAGACAGGATTCATAGTAAGTAGATCAGATATTTGCAGTCTTTTTCTTAGTTCCATTATGATTTCAACTAACAGTTGACCGTTTTCCTAACAATTGTTGATTTCATTGAATGGAAATTATATACAATATCAATTTGAAATATTTCTTCGACCATATTTCTGAATGCCTTTTAATCAAACCCTAAGATCACTTTCCGTGTAGCTATAACCAATTTTATCCTCAGGAGGTCTCCAAATAATTGGAGGAGGTCTCCAAATAATTGGAGACCTCCCATACAATTATTTCTTTTACATTCAAATTATTATAAAATAATTCGCGTGGTCCACTTTATTGGACATATTGCATTTCCCATCTATTTGTAAAAATATACATGAAACGACACTCAACACGTGATTTGGAGTTTACCAGTGGCGGCAACACGGAAAAATAATACTAACGGTAAGTCTAATACATTTTTTGATTATGTTTAAATTTAACAAAGTTTTTTATAAGGGTAATGCTATATAGATATTACTTACTGCAACCGATACTATATTTCTCGTTAAACTTCTAGTATTTTCTTTTAAACAAATAATTTTTACAATGTCCAGCAAGTTGGACACAAGGATCCATTGCCCGATTTAGTCATCGCATTCTACTATAAGACGTACTTTCATAGAATAACTTTTTTTAATCATTTCAGAAATTTTTGAATATCGACAGTATTTAATATCAGAAGATGATGAACCGCTCCTATAGTTATTAAATACGGATCTCTCTGACATAGAAGGTTTTGATAACGGCTTTGCAAATGATATTCCCAATTTCAGTATAGAAGATGACTGTGATGAAAATAATTGTGATAAAAATAACAACCTTCAGAAATATGAATTTTGGGGCGCCTGGTCAGTTTAAAGGAAGACCGCACGTTGGAGCTGTTATCTTTGTTCCACAGGTCCCCAGTGGGCTCGCTACGAGAACGTGAATAGTCGAGGTATTCGTATTCTTGTGGGCAGCTGAAAAAGGTTCTATCTGCTAATTAATAAAGCAGCATTAACGATTTGACAAAATTAGTCTATTGGTTTTCAGAGACGACATAAGCAAAGAAATAAATATAAATGCACGATTAAATCTCAATAATAAACAAATATCAAATTAAATCAATATCGCATCAATAGCGGTTAGTAAATAAACAGTAGCAATTAAAAACAAAACAAAATATAAGCGGTGTATGTAGCAATACATATGTGTAGGCATTTAGGAGTCCACTATAGGTAACTAACACCCCGATTAACGTAGGTGCTATGTTCACTGAGTGACTAAAACTAACCTTTTACACTCTAGAATGATACACTTTAGTAGATAGAACAGAAAGGAGACCACTATAAGCTACAATAACACCCTGATTAGCGTAGGTATTACCGCTACCGAGCGACCAATATCAATCCCAATTAGAGCAGGTTAGAATTATACGGTCCAGTGGGTTGTATGAGAGGAATCATCGGAAGCTACAATAACACCCCAATTAGCGTAGGTGTTACTGTTACGGAGCGACTAAAACTAATTCAGCTTAGCGTAGATTAGAAATATAGGGCTCCAGTGAATAGGAACCAGGTTGGTGGTGAAGTGGGTGAGGTAGAAGGAGAAACAAAGCTATTAAAAATACATGCAATTCAACATAAAACAGTGTACGATTTATGAAATCGCTTACCAAACGCTTTATTTTCTCGGCGATTGTCGCTGGATGTCGCTCTGCTCACTGTCTTGTCATAGCTTGGTCGCTTACTGCTGCTGCTGGATATCTTTTCTTCGAGTTCTCAAAATTAGAACAAAATTATTCTTGAATATCGAAGTACGCTTCAGTGTTGGAGTCTACATTTTTAATGTAATGAAAGACTAATATTCCAAAAATAAAGATACCGAAATTGACGAAGCCAAAGACACTTTGTTTAGAAAATTTAGCAAAAAACTTAGGTGTAGATCCTTCAGGTGTTGTTTGATTGGTTGAAACACTAAAAAAAAGGGTCACATGAAATTTTACAGCAAAACCTTTATTGGAACTTTTGTTGAAAAAATATATCACACATGACAAATTTATGAAGAAAAAAATGTATGCCACCGGTACAATAATGAGATCAAGAATTCCGCTAGTTGTTCATTTATCAAGTGAAAATATTGTAAAAAGGTCAGAAAGAGGATCTATAGAACAAGTAATAAAGTCAAATGGAACAATAAACGTTATTCACTGGTATGATTAAAACATGTACTACTCGTCTCTACTAAGCAACAAGAAAGTTCCGTTGATACATGCAAAAGATGGTTAAAATTGGTCCAAGTTACAAGAAATTTATTCGAATAACAATATCTGCAATGATTGCAAAGTATAATGAATCTATGGGGGTATTGATCTTATTAACCGCATAATTGCGTACATTTTCTAGATATGTCAATTGCAAATTCATGAATTTTTTCCATGTAGATCAAACCCACTTACAAAATATAAATCTATACAATTTTTTTATTTTAAGCTTAAGATTGCTGAAGTTCTCTTAAGCATGTACGATGGCGGAATGAGCGATAAAAATGAGGTACCACATAACTCAGTACAAACAATAAAGCGCCCAACGATTGCGCAACCTACGACTTGACAGTCATCGTCTCCAATACCAAACGATAACAATGCAAGTATCAGCAATAGAACCCATTTGCCTTCATTGAGGGATGATGCAAATATCATTGAGGGATGATGCTTTTAGATGCAAATACCCCAATTGTGACAAAAATGGTGAGAACCATGAACAAGTGTGTAGCGTTGCAAATGTTTTTATTCACCTTGTTGACCCGATGACAACAGCTAAAGTTTGTCTTACCGTACCTAGGTATACTAAGTACTGGTAATGAGTAATTATTTTTAGGAAAGCGGGTGTTGGATAATAGAAGCACACTGCTGGACAACTAAATTAGAAATCTCGTCTTTATTTAAAAAATCACTCTATATATAAGAAATTTTATGGTACAGTTATTGTAATACCAATAAATAATTTCTGCATATACTATTATCATTGTTAGGACTGAACGTTTTTAAATAATTCGATCTTTAAAATCTATGTATGAAAAGTGTTACCATTTTACTGTATTACTGCTAATCATAATTGTTTTTATAAATTTCAAGCTAATGATAGGTAAATGATTTAAAGACCTGATGTTATTTTTTGTAAAACTTACAGAGTAAAACAAATATCCAATATTTTAGAATTTTTTTTATTTGCTTTTAATCGGAAATGCACATGTAGACGTGAGCGTTCACTATCGGGTCTCAGGAGGATAAATTGCTTTCTGCGATGAGATCTAATGTTACAGAATTAAATCTTATTAAAGCAGGATCGTAATTATGCTATTGACTACCATACTGCTTTTGTTTTATTCTGAATGTAAGAATGTGAGACCTAATGCTCGTGCATGTGAAGAGCCATGAGAAGAGGCATGAGGGGTGAGAAAGGAAGTGACTGATATCTATTATTATTATTAAATACACAAATGTATATCTAATAGGTATATATATATACATATATATGCAATAACGGAGTAATATAATAAGGTTTATTGTTACAAATATTTATAATACGTAGATATAACTCTACTGGCGATTTTAATTAACTGACAATGTGTAGATGCTATTTATAATTCAAAATTTGTTAGGATGATTCTATTACCATATGCCATTAGTAAAAAGTAAATAAGTAAAAGTGGCGAACTAGAGATAATTTAATTTTTGTTGTTAGTTTGTTTTTCTGATTGGAACGTGACTTCTCTTCCAACACCCCAGTTTCCGCATAAGAAACTGGGGCACAATTAAATAGTTGAATGGTGCATGGTTAGCGAAGATATTGTAGGTTGTTCCAGTCAGTTAACATGAAGCTGCGAAATACGTAACTGATGATGCGAGATGAACTGTTGAAGACATGAGATAAGTTGTATGAGCCTCCAGCATGAGTTGTTGAAGATAGGAAATGATTTTTGATGGAGATGGAAGCAGATCGTCGTTTAGTCTAATCGGGTCTAAGTAATTACGGAAAAAGCGTCGGTGATGCTCTTCACGGGTTATTAGGTATAAGCATGCTTTGTCTGGAGTGGGTGGTAGTTGTACGTCGCCTGGAGATGTGGGCGGAAGCGGTCCACTCATAAGCTTATAAAATATTTATTAGTGGACGAAATGAATAAGAAGATGACAAGAGAACGAAACATTCAGCTGAAATAATAATGTAATATGTAATATACTTGACCTGATATTACATATTATATGATATTACAACCTGATATTACAATAATAATGTAATATACTTCAATGTAATATACTTGACCTGATGTTTATAAAAATTATTACTGACTTGGCTGATATGACTGATTATGTTTAAATTAAATAAATAAACAAGCAAATTATTATTGGTGCTTACTTCGAGCATACCAATTTCAAGACTGCGACTATGATCATGGTGAAAAAAATAGATTTGATCACTTAATACGAATTATGCTAGTCGATATGTGCTTAATACTCACTCAGAAACGACCAACACAAGACCCAAAATGCGCCTGAGTAAAGCTGGATTGAGTAGGTTCTTTTTTGTGCAATTATCTGACAATTAGACTCCTGGCGTGTTGGCTGTAGACTATCTAACCGACGGCTCGAAGGGGTGTAGCTTGAGAGAAACTTCTGTGAAAATTCTTAGGAAGTTTAGAACAACGACCAATAGGAAAGCATCTTTAACTCGTTAGAAATTTTAAGAAGCAATATTGCATTACTTTTCTGTCGAAAATCTACGAGAATATACCAATCAAGCAATTCAGCTGTTCCACCAATCAGAGTTCAGCACAAGAAAAATTGTTATGAGTGAACGAAATGAATAAGAAGATGTAGAAGCAACAAATAAATGTAGAAGCTCTTTAAATATAGAAGTAACCAATAAAAATGTAGCTTATAGATAAGGAAGCATAAAATTAGCGATTTTGAAGGAAGTAATAAGAGTTATGAATAAATGCACCTGCAGCCAAAGGTATTCGCTTCCGTACCAAGATGTGACATCGTATTGTTCCTGTAAAAGTGTTTTAAGGACGCATGAGTTCAATATTTCTCTCTGTGTACTAATCTCTCTCCACTACATTGGTATTAATCATCTACATTTTTCTCTAGTTCATTAAATTTTTTATTTAGCGAATTTATATATTATGTCCGAATTGAATTAAATTTGATTAATCAATTTATATTATATTTGAGGATTTCTTATTACATTAATTAATTGAATTAATTTACATGGAATTTATCATCCGATAACACTAATTCATGCTCAACATCCACGCACAAGTTCTAATAATAGTTTTTACGTCATGTTGTTTATTGTTAAAAGGTGTTACATATGTCAGTTTTAGTCTTTAATTTTAGTGTCGTTATTGAATTTTTAATTTGCGAATCCTATCAAATTTCGTGTTACACACCGAAATTCATCAATACATATTGAAAACTCGTAATTCATCAAGACATATTGAAAACTTTAGCCATACATTATGCTAATGAATATTCTTCAGATACACTAGAACAGATTTTTCTGAAAATTAGGTAGTTCCAATATTGGAACCAAGTGTTTGAAATAAATTAAACTCAAAAGTATTCCAAAAACTCAATATTTAATTATTGAATTGTAGATGTTAAACAAATTCAATACGAAAAATATCGAAATGATATGTTGTTGACATGTTTCGGGAAAACAATCTTCCCATCATCAGAACTATTGAATATCAAAAGCTATTAGTAAGTATAAAAGTAATAATTAAATGTAAAAAATGAATTACCTTAATCTCGATGTGAATCACTAGTCACATGTTGAAATAAATTCAATGAACTTTTTGGAATTATTTTATTTATTTTGAGTTAATATTTTACAAAGTTTTAAAAAATCTGTTATTTTCACAATAAAAATAAAAATAAGATTGAAATGTTTAGTTTAAAATTCAGAATTTTAATTTAACCTCAGCTCTCACCATTGTTGAAGAGCATTAAAACCGCAAAACAACAAGAGCCAATATTGAGGATGCCGGAAATGTCAAAATGCGCATGGTCAAACAACTATGAATGCGTATGAGTCTGACTGAATTTATAATTATAAAACAGTGGTAATTCAATTTTTTTAATTACCTCTGTTAAAAGCTTTTGATATTCAATAGTTCTGATGATGGGAAGATTGTTTTCCCGAAATATGTGAAACATATCATTTCGATATTGTTCGTATTGAATTCGTTTAACATCTACAATTCAATAATAAATATGGAGTTTTTGGAATACTTTTGAGTTTAATTTATTTCAGATTTTTTTGAATTTCTGTAGTGAAGCCATGTTTTACTCACCGGCCTGTGGAAACTACTGACATGACATTTTTAGAATATTGTAATCGTATTCGAATGTATGTATAACGAACGGATCTTTTTAATAGTGATTTCAAATTAAATTATTTTGCGCGGAAAACATTTTGATTAAATCAATTTTTATGGCCTCCATTTGTTCAACCACTTTTTTTTACTAAAGATCAATTTCCTGTTTTGCTGAAATTGAAGGGCCGCAATTGTCTATATAACTCAATATAAAAGAAAATTTTTCCTTGCGTGGAATTTTCCATTAATTTATTTTTATTTTTTCTAGTTGTACCTGCCTGAGAAAATCCAGTCGTTTAGTGTCTACAGATCCATGTCCATGCCAACCATGCCAACCATGTAGACGAGATGCAATTTGCCGTTTACCTTATACACCGTTGCCTGACTGTCAATTGCCTTGCCGAGTCTGTTATCCTTGCTGCACCGGGAAGCGATGTAACTCAGAGTACTCTATGAACTACTGAGTACTCTGTATGTTCTCTGAGTTCTGTAATTTTGTTCTGTAATTATACACGCTCCAAATTACAAATTTTGGGGAATATACATTTTGATAAATAACATAACTACACAATTATAAGCTGCAATAAAATTATTATCATGAAAATTGTTTTGATTTTGTATTAGCTGTTTTTTGAAATAAATTATATTAATAATACTAAATGTTTTGTCAAAAAGATTAGAAAACATTTTGTTTCTTCTAAGGAGTGCTTTGCAAAATAAGTTGAAAATAATAGTTCACGATGGCACGAACGAATTTAGAGTAGAGGAATATGTTTAAAACATAAACAAGATGGTAAGATGTAAAAGGCAAAAAGAATGTTAAGGAAAATAGAATGGGAGAGTATGGATAAACGAAGGGCTTTTATAGAAGCGGTATGATGTCTATGATGATGAGTGCATCAGAAAGAAAATTAGGATTCGGAAAATATTAAGACAAGGGGAGAAGGATAAAATAAGAGCAGAAATGGTTAAAAAATATGAACGGGATATCAAGTTTGATGAGTAGGAAAAAAATGTAGAAAAAAATGTAGAAGTAGTATGGAGGTGGAAGAAGAAGGAATAAGGTGGAATATGGAAAATATGATTGAAGATAATTTAGTTGAAATAATGGAAGAAGAGGTGAAGACCGCAATAAACAGAATAAAAACGGGAAGTGCGAGTTGACCAAATGGGATGCTAGTGGAAGTATGAAAGTGTATGAATGAAAAAGGGATACAAACAGTAACGAAAGAGTTGAACGAGGAATCTATGGGAAGAGACAGGATACCTGAAGAATGGATCCAAGAAGAAATAGTACTGGTATACAAAGAGGACCCGGCCCCTTTTGCCCCCTGTAAGAGGGAAACAAATACTTTTAGGGGAGTAACTATCATGAATGGATTGTATAGTGTTTGCAAAGGATAGTAAACTAAGAGTTGGAAAACGAGCTTACAAGAGACTGTCAACAATCCAGACAGGTTTTGTAAAAGGTAGAATTAGTGCGGATAATGTGGTTGCAATAAATTACATAATGCACCAAGTATCGATGATATTCTTGAGTTAGGAATATCATCGAGAATGAGAAGAATTAAAGACTCTGTTTGAAGAGGCGATTGTAAGGGTGAGACTGAGTAAAGAAATGTCCGAAATGTCCGGATGGTTCAGATTGAAGAAGGGAGTGAGACAGGGATGTCAGTTAAGCGCAAGCCTGTTTAATATATGCATGCCGGAATTGTAAGAGGAATAAAAAAGGTATTCAGGAAAGGTATTCAAGAGGGTTATGCTTAGAGAAGAAAAAATATGGTCACTGAGCTTTGCTGATTACATTGTCTACATAGAAACTGTAGGGAAGAAATTAATGAGATACTAAGTAGGTGTTTAGATTATTGAAAAAGAGAGGACTTGAAGTGGATATGGATGTGCCGAAAACAAATATGAGCGACAAAATAGAATTTGTGAAAGGGTTTGAGAAGTTAAGTTAAGTATAGGCAGTGAAAGAGAGTGAGGAGGCGGATAGGATGCAAATTAGACTCATAAAAAAATGTTAACTTAATATACATGCTGGGTTTGAGGATTTAAAATAATAGTGAAATATGACGAGAATCGTGAAAAATGTGTATATGTTACTGCTGAAAAAAAAAAACAAAAAGGGAGGAAGTATCAATGAATTGATAATGGATAGGAGAAGAGCTAATGACAAAATAGGATGGAAGAATGGTTGGAACGGATAAAAGATGTATGGTAAGGATTGAAAGTGATTGAATATAAAACGATTGATGTAGAAAGATAGGAAAGAGAGGAAAAAATTAGGGGGAGTAAGTATAATAGCAAGTATAAATACATAAAAGTGCCGAGAAGAATGCCGAAGTATTTAGTGTCAGAGATAAGTATAAAAAAATGATTGCTAGCTTTAGGTGCGGAAGTATCGAGCGGGATAATATGTGTTGGATGAATGAGAATGAGAGAATGTGTAGAGTGTCTGGGAAGATAGAGGAAAGTTGGGAGCATTGGATGAAAGAATGTCAGGGGATTAAATGGAAGGATGTCCAAAGTATGTAAGGGGAAAATTGTACGGTACGCTTGGGAAACGGAAGGTAAGGGCGCTGAAATTTAGAGTAAAATATTACTAGATATTTATGGGGGAGAAAAGATTAAAAAAGTTGCTGGATATGATCAAGGAAGGATCAAGGAACATCAAAGTGTTGTAAAAAAAGGAAAGTAGTATATACAGGATGTGAAAAAGAGGAACAATCCCTTCCCAGACCTTCCATGGATAAGATTAAAAGTGCAATACAGTGCTACCTCGTTTAACCGGACTAGAGGGGACCATACAATGTCCGGATAACCGAAAGTCCGAATAATCTGGAAATGTATGATATACCTGCACTACAGCTTTTACTGAAATACTACAGTATTAATGTAAGATGTTGAAACAAAAAATCAACTGGTAATAACAAACTGTCAATAAAATGAATACACTACTGTACAGTATTTCTTTATTTAATTGATTACAAAAATTAAATAAATATCACTATTACCGTAAATACATCTATATATCTATCTATCTATCTATCTATCTATCTATCTATCTATCTATCTACCTATCTATCTATCTATCTATCTATCTATCT
>WYDF02319049.1:0-17070 GCA_009867245.2 Adranes taylori
ATACATTGAAATTTGAGGTTTCTGCGAGTGTAATCTGATTCGTAGTTGTTTGTCTTCATGATGTTGACTATAGCTTTTGCAAACTCTAGAACAATGGCCACTGAAACCCACTATAGCAAAAGAATTACTAGAGAAGCTATAGAAATCGAAAAACGACTGAATACAATGAATAAACAACGATGAAATGAGAATGAAAACATTTCTAGTACTTGGACACTTGTATTACATTCATACCGCGCAAATAAACAGCAAATAGTTCACATCAACAGCAAACCAGATGAAAATGCATCTATGGTACGATCACCATCAGCATCCACTCAACCACCCAGTGTAAAACCACCATCAGTAACATATATAGACACAACAACATACATCACCGTACCAGATATGACAAGCGCTGACATAGAAAGAAGAATAACAAGGTCGTATGCGAAACTAAATATTCATTAAGCGTCATATCAAGTTACAAAATCATAAACATAATCAACAACATATAAAATTTTCAATGACTATTGTATGTTCTTAATGAGTCTGTCATTAATTTTCGTTTTTTCTGACCCCATCCTTACCGTAACTTTTATGAGATACATTTTTACACCTATAAACGTGAAGTTCCAGAATTATTTAGAAAAGTTCGGAAAATAATTACATTTTGAAAATTTGATATGTTGTTGATAATTGCATGTTCCATAGAAAAACTGACTTCAGCAAGAATGCGATATGAAGGATCTGTTAAGAAGTTTTGGATCCTCTTAACTAAATTACATATTATTCCCATTGCATCTACTTTAACTAGGAATCTTTTCGTCGTCATTTTATTAAATGCTTTTTACACTAGATCGTAATCTAAATATATCGTAGTGTATACTAACAAAACCTTATCTTGCAGTAGGTTTCAATCGCTCTCATAAATATGCAGCTATATTATCTATCATTCTGTCATAAATTATCGTTGATAGTGTTTGCTCAATAATTTGATATCAAGATTTACTCTTTACGTATAAGAATTTGATAAGTGAAAATTGATTTCATGCAATCTGTGACACAATCAACTACGTACATATTATGTCCATCAAACACAAACGAGTTTATTATTATTGTGTCTACCATAAATTACTCATAAAAAAAAAATTCATAAAAAGTCTCAAAGTATATGCTCATTAGATGAGCTAAAATGAATAATTACACAAGCATACAAACATTTTTTTTTTTGTATCTATGGTTTTAGAACTGATTTTAGTTATATATGGGGCGCTGAATCATCATACGAAATCAGTTTTTCTCTCTCCTCTAATTTTTAGATCAGTGTTTTATTAACATGTAGTTCTACACAAAATGTGCTGCCATAATCAAATCCACAAGGATTGGTTCCTCTAGATTTGCCCTATTGTCCACCAGATAGAGTAATCACCCGGTAACCTAAAACGTAGAATGTTGTATTTGTGTTGTTGAATAGAAAGAAACTGAGTTAAAGTACAAGAAATTGTTATTCTGATATGTTTTGCTATTCTGTTGTTAAAAGATAACTCTAAAAACTGTTAGTAACTTTGCAGTAAGAGCTTATCTTGGATACTTTGTTGTTAGGCATCGTGATCAATATAAAACCTGGACACAGCATCAAGTCGGTAAAATTTGTACATTACAATTACCACAGCCTCTCCGAAAAAGATATACTCTTAAATTTCCCGTATCATACAATTAAATTTCCCGTATGGTTTGGAGAGAAGCCAAAAATCACTTCGATGACTATTATTTCTTTCTACTAACTACTACTGGAATCAATCAAAATAACCGTAGCAAATTGACTTATTCTGATTTAGTCTCTGCAAGACACACGGTCTCTCACTCCGTGGAAGTGCTAATTCCAACCATTGACCAGCTATTACAGATCTATGAGGACGTGTCCATGTCCCTCTGATCGCAATTCTGTTACTAATGAAGATGACACTGACTATTATGATCAAGCCATCAACGTTTCAACCAGGATGAGTTAAATGACTTCACCAGAGATCTCAAATTGTCCGGAGATTTCAAACTGGCCTCTAGGTTGAAATTTATTGGAACAAGGAATCACAATTACCTTTTACCGTACAAGAGAAAAGGCTCTGGTATCCTTCTTCTTTGAAGAAGATAATCTTTTATTTTGTCACGAAATTAAAGGACTACTGGAAAACATTGGTCTATCATTGGCACGTGTTTATTGACAGTTCACAGCGAAGTTTAAAATGTGACCTCTTCCACAATGGGAACAAATATGGTTCAATACCCATTATTCATTCAACGAAAATGAAAGAAGAATATAACACCAAACCTTTGGTCTTGGGGAAGATATAGTATCATAAACTTGATTGCGTAAGAATGGATCATACTTTGCGTACATAGGAAAAAAAAGCCTCAGTTGAGCACGGAATAAATTAAAGCAGCAATATTTAACAACGCACACACAGGATAATTTATTAAGGAACCTGTCTTCATAAATTTGATAATTGAGACTGAGCGGAAAGCCTGGACTTCATTTCTTGCAGTCCTCAGGAATTTTCTGGACAAACCCAAAGCTGAAAACTGCGCAACAAGATATGCTATGGGCATCAAGGTGATATGCAGTCAGCTCCAAATACTCCGGCACCAAAACAACAGTTGGCTTGGGTTATACTAGAGGAGGGGGTCACAGGAAGTATGAAGTGACCCCCTTGCTGCTTTAAATTCTGAATATGGTAATACTGTACCTATCTGATGTTTGACGCATGACCATTTGTAAAGTCTGACATATGTTGGGATAAATAACAAGTGACAAAAGTTTAATCTAGTTCGAGTACAATTTAATTTTAAAATAACAATAATCGGGAAGAAAATATGGATTTAAATCGTGATAATTTTCGAGCAATGATTCAAAGTTTTGTAATGTAGCCAAAGTTTTGTTTTATTTTCGATACCAGAAAAGTGAAAAAGGTATGATCGAAAAACTACTTTTCTTTGGTAACAAGGAATCATCAACAACAACTGTGTATCGGTGGCATTAAGAAGTTATATTTGGTCGGTGCAGTGTTAGTGACAAATTTCGTGAAGGTCAACACCAACCGCAAAAAGGGCAGAACACATTCATGCTGTAAGTGAAATGATAATGGTAGATCGTCATGAGAAACATAATGGAATTCAGTCAAGTTTATGCATTGATACGAAACAGATTAATCAAATTTTGCATAATCACCTATGTGTATGAAAAATATATTTTCAAAAACAGACTCAACTCAAATATTGCAAAGAAACATTCAGACGATTCAACTTAGGTAAGTCAAATTTGGCCCACGTTATCGCAAGTGGTGATGAAAGTTGGATATATTCTTATGAACCTGAAACAAAAAAACAATCCCCTCTTTGGCCTAATCCAACAAAAGATACTCGAAGTTTAAAAAAATGATAGTGTGTTTTGTATCAAAACCTAAGCATGTCGCTACTATCCCTTTAGAATATCGCAGAACAGTGAATGCTGAGTAGTACACAATACACAACAATTTGCTTACCAGAAGTTTTCACTGAAATGAGAAAAACCAATGAAAGATTTCGCATCATTCTGCACCAAGCCAATGCAAGGTCGCACACACCGCAACTAACAATTGACTATTTAACCACACGAGAAGTGGAATTACTTGCCCATTCCCCATACAGTGCTGATCTAAGTCCATACGTCCAAAAGACTTTTACACATTTCCAAAAATCAATTGCGTGGTCAACGTTTTTCAAGTCTAGAAGATCCAGTTAAACCGTTTAAAAATGCTCCTGAAAAAGTGCGTAGACAATCGAAATATTTTGAAAAGCAATAAGCCATTTTTTGACTTTTTAATATTTTGTTTGCGTCTATTCTGAAATTAAAGCAGCAACCCACGTAGTGACAATGGACTACAAACGTGTTATTGTACTTTATTTCATTAGAAAATCGAATTCAGCTATTGTTAAAGAGCTCCAGCATTTGGAAGTAAATTGAAACTTTGCCTCCCAAACTACAAATCGTTATAAAGATACTGGTAGTATCTTTAAAATGTTATGTAGGTGGTTCGACAGAAAATGCTACTGGTCCAGATATGACTCGTAAAGTGGAGGCTCGAATGCAAAGAAATCTGAAGCAGAATATCAGAAATCTCGCCGCACAAATGCATTTATCTCATTGAAGCGCTCGGAAAATATTTTCAAAAATCTTCATGTTAAGTTTTAAAAGAGTTGCAAAGTTCATGATCTCAAGCCTGAACCGATGAAGGTACGATTGGACAAGGCGAAAACATTGAAATGCGGCTGGTGCAATTTCAAACATTGCATTTTGTTGAAAAAATGTTCGGGTAAGGCTAAATGAAAACCAAACAAGAATTTGATTAAAGGAGAAAATTTGACACCGTTGCATAAAGCTCATGTGAGAGAACATCATGTTAAGAAAAAATGTTCTGCACTTTATTTCGGCTCAACAATGTCTTTCAAATTCACCTTCAAATGGAATTTCAATTTAAAAGCCAGGTTTTAGCATAAGACGTATGAAAGTTTGACTTCGATAAAATCAGCGCTTCTCGGGAGTGGAAACAGATTCCATCAGACCAACGTTGTGCAGCATGCGAATCGTTTCGTCACTGTGATCTAATTATCAAACTAATAGGTAGATACAACGAATAATGAAATGTTTATTCATAAAACATAATATGTTTAGAATATTTTTGTTTCTGTAGTAAACAAAAATGCTGAAAACTGAATTATCTATAGCGTTTTAAATTGGAGACACTTCATACCTCACACGTGTATGGTGTATACTATTATACATATTAAGAAAAATACAGATCCAGTTGAATAGCGCTTAGAAAAACATTGCAATTATGTAAGATTGATATAAAGCAGGATGTTCCTAAATCTATCAAAATGCTGTTTGCAAACAAAAATCTTCAGTGCTTTCCTTTACTGAACGCAAACCATAAAATTAGAACCTCCTAATTTTCCGTTCTTATTTCCCATTTGTTTCACCAGTAACCAATTTCGCATGTGATGCCTAGTGGTCTACACCTGCATGCCCAGTAGAGCTAATTTCAGACTTCCTGTCTTGGACGCAAAACAGTGCCGAACGTCACACGAACCGCGTGACTGATCCATATTCTTTAATAACGCTGTCATGTTGCAACTGTCTTGGGGAAGATTTACATATAAATATTGTTTAATTTTAAAACCGTTTAAATTGTACGTAGTGAATTCCGTTTAATTTTATTTTGTTGACATTTCGTAGAAGGAAACTACACCAAAGTGACCTATAAAGTATTTTCTAATAGCAAACGCTGCCCACGCTGAATATTAATAACATGACGTTTCATGTTGTTACAAGAAAAGTTTAGAAAATGTCTCAAAATTTTGAACTTTTATTTTATCTGTAAATTTAGCACATTTACTTAATCTAATATTACAGGAAACCTATTATTTTATAAATAACACACTAAAATACAAAAAAAAACTAATGTAAATATCTGTTTCTGAACTTAATACATGAAGAAACCCTTTAATATTAAGCTTTTAATAAACAGTAAAGGCGTCTAATCGAATTATTTCAAAGACCTGCATTTTCAGAATAATCACTCGGCCTAAAAAGCGCCGTAATCCCATCAATCATAGCGACTGTCACACTTCGCACTTTCTTTTCAGTCTTGTCCGACAGGATCGTAAACCAAGATTTTCTTTAGTACATTTTTTGGAGTTAAATAAATTTATCGTTTCAATAAACGCTTTCTACACTTTCTGATAATAAAAACATTGTAATAATAAATAAAATTTAGTTGCTATTAAAAAATATCCCTTTGGTTACAAACTTAAGGCAACAGTATCCCTATTTGCTAATCCTATTACAAACAATTGCCAGTAAATAATCAGCCTTCATTTTATCACTCCCAACAATTTATCATTACCTCAACTTCATATGTGTCACTTTATTTCTCTCTCTATACTATTTGATTACATAAACTCCCATTTCTAACGTTGCCCAATTCTGTAATTTAGCATAGATCTTCGTTCCTATCTACGTTCCTTACTTTCCTGTCATTTGAAAATAGGTCAAGAATAAACCCTCATTTGATAGGGTGATGACCCGTTTCTCTAAAGCAGTAAAATTCTGGGCATAAGCGATTTAGTCCAGAAAATCTTATCAGACGAATCCCAGGATAATTGCCACTGCTTCTAAACAAGCATGAACATAGTGATGCTAGAATAGAATAGAATAACCTTTATTGGCATAATATTTCTACAATATAATATGGGTTAACATAATACACAAACTTAATTATCCACCAGGTAGAAGGGAAGACCAAAGTCCTGTTTGTTCTATCCTCTTCATAACTTCTTCTATCCTCCCTTACAACCACAGATATCTCACCCTACCCTCCTTACTTTACTCCCCATTATCAACCGATCCCTCTATATGTTGTCTGTCTTTGTTCAATTATTTTCTTGCTCTCTTCATTACATGTAATCGTTTACCTTCCTCACCCAAAGTGACCCTTACATTTTCCCACATCCCCTTCTCTTCCTAACTCCAATCTATCACCTCATACTCCTTCATCCAATGAATTCGTTTCTCTACCCCGTTACCACACATCATGTACATTATCTCGTCGTCCTCCATCCAGTATTTATTACCTCCCCCCTTATTCCCCCATCTAAATCTAGCAATCAATCTTTTCTCTGCCATACCTAAATCTGACTTCAAATATCTAGACATGCCTTCATTACTACTAATCCACTTATACTTATACCTGCTACCTCATATTCTTTTCTCTCTCTCTGTCTCTTGAAAATTAACATCTCTTATTCTCTCCATGAACTCCATCATCACTTCTCCCCCACAGTTCATTTTCTCAAACCATCTTTACGATTACCATCCTATCATTCTGTTCACCTTATTTCTACATTTTATCCATTCATTCACACATCCATCCTTTCCCGCACCCTGTATTCCTTTCAGGAACACTCCCTTTACCATGCGTCAATTTATTAAAATTTTTATCAATCTTTATATACTAAATGAATTCTTATATAACTACTACTAATAATAATAATTTGGGTAATTCTTTGCCAAATTTCCCGCCATTCTTGGAAAGACAATTTCAAAATTCAAATTTTCCGCTCATTTTTTGAATGACAGTTGTCAGAATTCAAATTTACCACCAACCGGAGTTATGTCGCGAAATGTTCGTTCGTGCTCGCGTCGTGATGTGTTCCCGAACATGTTGAGGTTCGTGCGAGCATTTTTGCATATAAAAACATTTTTCGCGAGATGTTCGGGCTCGCATCTGAAGTAATCGCGAGCAGGCGGCAATATTCGCATGCATGTGGATCTAGCCAATTCCTGCTACTGAACTTCAACATTACAAGAAAGCTGTACATTTACAGTATAATGGTTGAGTGCAGTTATCATTTTCAGAATGTCATTGTGTCAACAATTTCAATTATTCTTGAAATAGGGTAGTTGCTAAGCCTCCTATATCGAAAAAACATTTCTGCTACTTTGTAGGACAATATTCTTATTTCAAATTATTATCTCTAGTGAGGTATGTGTGAGCTATGTATCCGATATACAAGTAAGGTATGTTGTGCAAAATGTTTGTAACAACTAAGGCGCATATTCAAAACACATTTTGGAGATTTTATCAAGGTCATTATCATTTACTAAAGCTTCACCTGCTAAAAGCGTCTTTCGCAATTTGTTGGGATATTTCGGTGAGAATTAACTACAGAAGATACCACATTTCTAAATTTTGTGATCTATTCATACACTTGCCAATGTGCCCCTGTTATTGCTACTCTTGTAAAAATTTTGAATTTTGTTACAAATCTAGTTATTTTATTATTTTTTTTTTTAATTTAGTTTATTTTTGAATTTCGCAGAAAAATTCAAATTTATCGCAACTCTAAATGATAGCTGACAAAATTCAAACTTCCCGCACACTGGAGCTATGTCGTGAAATGTTGTGAAATGTTCGTGCGCGCGTCGTGAACTGTTCACGAACATGTTTAAGTTTGAGCGAGCAGTTTTGAATATAAAAAGATGTGTCGTGAGATGTAAGAGCTTGCGTCGTGATGTGTTTGCGAGCATGTGGATCTAGAATCAGCCAATTCGTATTACAGTTCAACAGATCAAATTGCACTATGTAGATAATACTAACTGAAAGATGTACATCCATAGTACAAGTGTTAAGAGCAGCTACCATTTTCAGAATGTTATGGTGTCAATAGTGTCAATTATACTTTCAAATACCGTAGTTGCTAAGCCTCCTGTATCTGTAAAAATATTTCTGCTAGCTTGTAACACAATTTTCTTATTCCAACTTATTATCTGTAGTTTTCCTAATTTCCTCTCCTACAAGTTTTTAAATTTAATTTCACAAGTGCTACAGAACTGAACCATAGAATTCTCTATAAAATCAAAATAATTTGATATGTAAGGCAAATGTAACTACAGTCCTTCAATACGTCCCTGAAAATCTTTTTAGAATGAACACTGAATAGTTGCCTGATGACTGAAGTGACAACAATGAGGTTATCAGAGATCGTTAGCGCGCGCCCACACCAACCGGTTCTTCGTATGAGTCAAACCCAGAATATTGCTTTTGGAATGATGTTGGGATAAAGGGGTGAAAATCTGAACGTCATAACAACAAATTCGCGCGTGAGCTTGCGTTATTTTCTAAACGCTTGGTCGGTTGTTCTCTTGAAGGGCGGTTTAGTAAAGACAAAACAATTCAGTGTCGTACTCCAGTATTATAATAATCTAATTTATCGAGTTTTCCATTTTCAACAATAAAATCACATGTTGGAAGCATAATGTAATCTATTTTTGATATTCTAGATTAATCTCAATGTTATGGAATTAATCTTTTTATTATGAATGGATTTAATCAGACTCAGTGGATCTGAAAAAATAACTTTTTTTCCAAATAAAATAAAAATAATTTTTTTATTTGGATTTGATGAAGAGTTCAATACATTTTAAGATAGCAAGAGCTTCAGATGAGAAAATATCAAAAATTGGCGGAAGTTTGATAAATAGATTAATATCGATAAATAGATTAAAATAGATTAAAATAGATTAATGAGATCTGGTGAAATTATATGAATTGATGAAGAATTGGAAATCTTGATACATTAGAATTTTTTTTGTACATGTTTAAATTGGAGACCTTTGAAGTGGAGGAAAGCTTGGCAGGAGCTCCCTAGGGACTGTGTCCTAAAATAATATAGTATTTCGAGGAAACTATTTAGGGAAATTATTAATTAACATCAATTATGAAAACATCGAAAATATCATCGAAAATATTAGTATTTTAACCACTTCCGGGTACAATGAAGGTGTTGATGGGGATTATATTCAAACTGCACTAAAATCATAAGGCGAGCCTACAGCGAATGAAGAGTGGCATGAAATGAACTTCCAGAAAATGCCATATTATGTCTCAAGAAAATGATGACTTACAACCTGTTCCTGTGCAAAATTTAGCTGTCAAAATCATCTAGAAGGCCCATTCTCTTAACAATCAATGCATCGAATTGTTAGAAGAAAACGATGAAGATTACTAGGGAATTAGTAGTGTAATGCGGGCAGATTATTTTACGGTTATCGACAAATTTTATGCAATAAACGTAGACAGGCGCAGCAAGGAACACTAGATTCTTTTTTGTACCGTGGCACAAAAATTTCTTTTAGTTTCTTTTCAATGCTATGTTACTTTTATGCTACATAAAACATTTATTTTGATATTAATGTTTATTTTATTAATAAAGAGTACCCTCGTAAGAGTGAAACGTATCCCTCGCAATTACCTGTATAATTAGATTAAAAATTTAATTAAGGTAAAGAATCTTTGGTTAAAATAAAAATTCATAAATTTTAATCTAAAAATATGTGCTCCATTTTTCAAAAATAAATGGAATTTTTGGTCTACGACAATGCATTTGCAAAAACAATGGTATGTTCAACGAAGTAAAGTACTAAATAAACGAGTCATATTTTGAATAGATGACGAAAGATGTAAAGCAAAAGCAGTATAACTAGAAAGAAAAAGAAACAGAGTTGTATTCATTGGTTGAAGCTCGAATCCTTCGTCCACCGTCACACCAAGGACAATACACCACCCGCCATTCAGACTTGAAAGCATGTAGGTAATAGCATATTGGTATTGGAAAATTGTAATAAAGCAGAAACATGGATTTATGACGAAAGTTTCATACGAACTTGTATTTTCATATTTATATGTAGAGAAATATAGATATAGATAGATAGATCTATGCATGATACAGTAGTTTCATATAGAGAAGAACCTATCAAGTGATCGGCGTAAAAACCAAAATATATTTTGATAAATCCCATAGGGGAGGTCATTACTTAAGCGGTACGCATGTGTGTAGAGAAACTAGTAAAATTTAGAGTCTACGCTATGTTCTGTCTTGTAGTTTTTGTCTCCAAACAGTATGCATGTGTGGTCCGCGGATCACTTTCAGACCGCGAATCGCTCTTCCTGGCCTGTGAAACCTCGAGAAAAGAAACCTCAAGAGTTTCAATGTTGATTATGTAAAGCGATCATGTTGGGTATCGTGTTAAAGGTTTATTATATTTAGTAAAAATATACAGGCTATTTCACTAAAATGTTTCGAAAAAGATTATTGGCCAAAATTGACTCGGAAACGCAAATTTCTTTTTTTCATATAGCTCTGAACTTCCGGTAGATTTTTAAACGCATTTTAAGCATTGAACAATATTTAGACGCGAAACATGTAAAAAATTACATGAATTGTTTTTGAGAAAATGAACCGAAAATTTTGTATGAAAGAGAGCGGTGTTAAATTTTGATGTTAGAAAGAAAGTGCTTCAAATAGAAGATGAGTTGTTTATCTAGTTGCTTATGCGTAAGACGTTCATGTGTTCAATTTTCCATGTGTTTGGGGTGGATTGGGGCCATTTTTTAATACAAAGAAATTTATACAAAGAATTATTAGTGTCTAAATTAAAGTTGTTAATTTTAGCTAAGGCATGACATAATGGAGCGTGTCTTCCATACTTAGTTGAATGGAATGGAATAAAAACCTATTGTAGAGCTTCAAATTTCTTTGAGGAACATTAAACGTAATCAAAAGATAACGCTTATGCACAATCAATTTTCCCAATCAACAAACCATAGAAAAATATATCAAATACATTTCTATATTTGGCTGAAAATTGTATGATCAAATTCTTATAGGATAGTATTCGTGAAGATTGTTATCAATATTTGTCCTGTAGGCACAATAAAACTAGCATATTCCAGATTAGAGCATTATACAAAAGTTGGAGAGCTAAAGACTTCAATCATGAGTATTTCTTAAAACAAAACCTAAAAGCTTTCTCAATTTAATAATAATACTGTCAATATGTTCATCAAATTTCAATCTGGAATCAAAAATGACTCCTAGATTTTCAATATCCTGTTTATTTTCTACACCTATTATTTTCTATACACATATATATTAACGAATGTTGGTATATATGTTAGAGATTAATACTCTTCAACATCCTTTGACCGGTCATCATGAAAATTGGCACTGCAGCATATATGTATTTTTTCAGGAAGAAGGTGTCTATGGTATCCAGTTAGTTGTAACTGGAAACTAGATGGCGCTGCAGCACATCAATTTCAGACCTTGTTGTCGCGGCAATTACGCCATGCCGCTGACGACGCCGTCCGGCTAGTTAAATATAAATCTAGAGAAATTAGCTGGTAACCTTCGAGAGTTTCTTATGCCAAGTATATAATTATAAAATTAAATTAAAAAATTCAGTTCGCGATAATCTAGCTATTTTTCTTTGGTGGTATGGTGACCGACATAGATACGATAATGTAAGATCTTTTATTAAATATTATGTTCATCAGAAGTTCTAAATTCAACAGATTAAAATTATCATGTATTTTGGTCTACTGCTCTACGACACTCTGAGCAAAACCCAAAGTCACCCTGCCCCAGTTGGGATGTGACATTTTGGTGGGACAAATAGCAAGAATAAGTCGCAAACTAAATTAATTTACTTCTAACTATGAACAAAGCGCGCTAGAACTAAATCTGTTCCTTATGTTGATTCTCTAAGGAATGCTTTTAGCCCCCCCCCCCCAACTAGAAACTGCAGCCATTAGCACTGACATTGGTTTGACTTTACTGATGGAATGCAACTAGTTTCCGTTACAGGTTAGCGCGTGTAAACCAGATATATTTTTCTTGCATATAATTTAAGTGTTTCAAAATATTAATTAGAAATAAGGTACGCTGGATTTGTAACATAATTTAATTTTATATTAAAATTTAATTGTAATTTCATTTAGATTTATATATAAATGAATCCTTATATTTTCGCTAAGCGGCAATACTTAACTGTAACTTGTTGACACCTGACCATTTGTCATATTAATTAAATCAGATTGTAATTTAAGCCTATCGTCTTCAGATTTAATTTCAGGAAAAATTTTCAGGTCGTTTGCGCATGCCAAAAATTTTGAATGATGAAAACAATCAGACACATCATCAGTGAATAAATTATAGAGAATTAGAAAATTGTAAATTTAAGTAAATTTAATTCCTCATTACTCGCATGAGTCCGCTACTAACATCACTGGCTTCGCTACGGATAAACTTGTCACGCCAACCGGTATGTGTGTATGTAAGCTTCTACCATACCCACGTATGAAATTGGTCACGCAAAATTCAAAAATATATTTAACTTGAGTGAAGCCTTTCAACAGATATGGTAAGCATTACGATCAATAGAAAAAGGTTTTTTTATTTATAATAAATGCCAATTAAAATTGCTTTCAAAATAGGCAATTAGTCAGTCATCAAATAAATTGTGAAACGCTGTTTTGTCAAGATTAAATTGTGTGGATGATATTCTCATTCTCACGTCCAAATATTTTTTTATAGTATATTAGAATAGGCATGATTCAAATTGAATTATAATTAATTCAAATGAATTAAAATATAATTAAATTTCCTTTTTAGTATATTTATTAAATTATCATTAGTAATACTAGAATCAATTTAGATGTAAAACAGACGTTTCATGTAGGTAGCTACTTTCAAATTATAAACAAAGAAGATCAGAAATTATTTACGATTAGATACAGTTAAAATAGATGCTAAAATAAAAGCTATAGTAGTAAATATGATTTAGTAAAGATTAGAATAGAATTCACTAGAGAGACGAAAACTGTAACTTTTTTAGCATCTTCAATTTCCAAGTAGTCTAAATACATCTAAAGTTAATGAAATGATAATAATTCTTGCATCCAAAGTTGGATTTCATTACCTTTACTGCCGTGGGCTAATAACTTACGGAATAGGATTCTGAAATGTGGAAACTATGTATGATACTGGCAAACTGTGACAAGTAAAGACAGAGATGAAAAGACATAAACTGGAAAGGATTGGATTAAGTGAAACAAGATGGAGAGGAAATAGTGAGATGAACACAGATGAGGGGGAGACTTCATTTACTCTGGAACAGAAAAAATTAACAGCATTGAAGTGGTGTGGGAGTTTTACACACAAAGGAAGAAAAGCGGCATACTGAAATGGACCGGATAATCACTATAAGAATTAAAGTTAAACCTGGGACCATAGTGCTGTGCTACGCACCAGCAAAATTACCAGACGAAAAAGAGATGGAAGAGTTCTATGACAAGCTGACATCAACACTGGCAGGGATAAAGAAGAGGGACATGGGGCGGCTTTAATCAGCGACATAAATGCACAAATTGGCAATGAAAATGAAGCAAAAGAAATCATTATTGGTAAACATGGAATATGAGAAGAAAATAATACTTCCCAGAGATTCATAGACCTATGCAGTAATTTGGAACTGGTTTTAGGTGGTTCACTGCTTCCATACTATAAATTTGTAGGTGTCATCTGATCTACATACAGAAAACCAAAGTGACCACTTGACAATAAGTGGAACATGGAGACGTTGACTCATTGATGCGAGAAATAAACGTGGGGCAGACGCAGGGTGCGACCACCACCTCACGATTACCGATATACGATTGAAGCTGACAGTAACCAGAAAACAGACAGCATAAACAAGCATCTACAGACCAACTGATAATACAACCAGGAGAATTAGCAAGAGTTGGAAATAGCAAAGAACTATGCCATTACAAGAAAACTCTCGAATAGAAACTTTTCGGGGGAGTCAAAGATGTCAATGAATTAGATTTCATATCCGAGATACAGCAGCTGGAAATATAGAGACAGCACTTCCTAGAAGTACGCAACAATCTCAGCGAGAAAACAAGGACTGAAGAAGATGAAACCATTCCAGACCCAATTATTTCACTATAACCACCTACATAATAGGAGATCGCACAGGCAGTGAGACAAATGAAAATTATTAACAATACCAGTAGAAGCCCTAACAGTAGATCTAGATTTAGTACCAGAAGTCTTAGTACCGCTTAATATGGAACGAACAAAGCCTTCCTGAGAAGTGGAAGAAAGGAGCCCTCATCAAAATAGAAGAAGAGCGCTCGGATTGCAATAACTGGAGAGGAATAACGTTGCTCTCCTATGGGGGAAAAGTGTTGTCAAGAATCATAATAAACAAGATACGAAGACATAAAGAGCTTTTCCACACCTACCACCAATTTGAAGGTCACCCTATATTCGCACTGAAACACAGGTAAAAATATTCAACTCAAATAACAAATCTGTATTATTGTGTGGAAGTGAGACCTTGGAAAGTGACCAATTACCTTACTCATCCTAAATAGCGAAATTGTTCATTGTGTTAATGCAAAATTGAATAAACAAGGTAGCAAAATACAAGTGTAATTGATATATCATGATTCAATATTTTGATCTTGCAAATCAGTATTACAAAGTGCAACAGAATCAGTATTACAAAGTGGTAATTGAAAAACACCTTACCTTCATAAGTAAATGAAATTTTCCAATGAGATCATCAACTGTTCCCTAGAGAGATTTATTGCGTGCGAAGAACTCCACGCCTAATGTCAGTGAAAATATAGCGGCTCGTTCAGCGCTAAGATCTGGCAAGAGAGCTCGAGTCATCGTATTAACCCAATTACTGGCTGAAAGCCATTACCAGAAGGCTATAGGCTTTTATAAGTAGTTACTTGAAGTATATAATGAGAATATGGTGGCCCAAGACCATCTCAATCAAAGATCCTTGTGACGCCACAAGCCAGACTCCTCTACAGCTGTAGATACTAAAAATAGAATGGAGGTGGATCAATCACACCCTGAAAAGGTTTCAAGAACGCATAGTAAGGCAGGAGCTAAATGAGAATCCGCAAGGTAGTCGCAGGCAAGACAGACCAAGGATCATCCGGAGGAGAACTATAGAAAAGAGACAGTTGGAGTCAACAAGATATGGAGAGAGGTGAAAATACTAGTAGTGGTCAGAAAATGGTGAGGAAATTTTGTTGAAGCCCTATATTACACCTAGGACTTATTGATACGTGTGTGTTTGATCAGAATCTTTCTATGAGGTCCTCAAATAATCTGTGCTTGACTGATACAAAATAAATACAAATGACTGATACAAATGACAATATTCAAAAATGCGCCTTATGAATATTGTCAAAAATTTAGCACTCTATAAAAATAGTTGAACATTCGTACGCGTTTTACTCCTTGAATCATGCATACAATTACGTTTATCCCATTTCAATATTTGTACTAAAGTACGACGGTGCCACGTCTATATCTGAAAGGCTTTTTGCTGTATCTCTAAACCATTGCAGATAAAAAATTCAAATAAATCTTGTCAGATAATGTTAGAAACCTCTAATGCGTGCGAAACCTTAATTGAAACCTTAATGTTTGAAACCTTAATTGTACGAGTGTTGGCTTTTATATTTGGGGACTAGGGAACAAAGACAAATATTTATCATCGAACTGGCTTTATTGTTTTACAAAATATTTTCAATTCGGATCAATGAATTTTTGTATTCGTTTAAAAAAAATCGAAACACCTTTTCTATTCCGATTGAGATACGTCCGAAACCAACGTTTCGAATGCATCAATCGTTTCTTCAAGTGTCGAAAACAGTTGAATTCGCATTTTTTTTTGATGTGCTGTAAAATAAACCAAAGTCAACGTTTTGTATGCTCAAAAGTCACTTGCTTTTCTGAGCCGATCTGTGTGAGCTCGAATTGTCGTGATGGATCCGTATTCGGTGGTTGGTTTTCCTTATTTCTTCGAAAACTTTTTGCAAGCAAATGGCTCTGTAACATTCAGAACTGACCGTTCTATGTTGCATCAAGTGATAATGTCCAGTTTTTCGAGAAAAAAAAACAAGTGACCATTTTCTTCGCGCGTGAACTATTTGTGTTGGATTTGGCTCGTCTTGAAAAACTCACACAGTCGATTGTTGTTTATTTTCGGGCTCATACGCGTCACAACGACCTGTCGCAATGTCATAGGTATGTTTTGAGCATTCCTTCGACCAGTTGACATGAGCCTCTTTTTGAGTGATTGTTAAATTATGTGAGGTTCAAAGGGAACATCTCTCTTGAAGACTAAATAGGTATGTAATATTCATTGTCTACTGCTCCCACTACTGCTAAATCGCACGATGAGGCACAAGTCAGTTTTGCAGCATCAGTTCACGGGCAGCATCAATCTTTGCCGGAACAACAACTTATTTTGGTCGTCTTATACGAAATTCCATCAACACTGATTTTTGACGGCACCACGGTTGTTGAGTTAATCCACGGCATAATTGCATTTTTGGCCAAGATGAATTTTTCAAGTAACAGTAAACAAAAGAAATAGCGTTTCTGGGTCAAAACATTCTGAACAAGAGTACTGTCAAAAATGTCAAACCTTACGATAGAGACGTCCCCTGGTAGCATTAGTTTGCCAAATCCCGAAATGTAAAAGACAACCTTCGTACAGGATGTTGACAGGTTTGTATATTTTCCAACCCCTATTTTCTTGATTACGGCTCCACAATTCTTTTTTAATATTTTATTAAAAAAAGAGTTTCTGGCAAACGATACATGACATTTAAG
>WYDF02319049.1:17080-28019 GCA_009867245.2 Adranes taylori
ATTTAAGAGGAAGGAACTATTTAGTTTCTGAATAACTTGATGTTATGAACAAAAATGCATTACGTAAAAAAACAAACATGTTTTCTATGATAGTTTAAAAAATAAAACTTGTAACATTGGTATATAAAATTAAGAGATGTTTGAGTAACTGAATAAACGTAGAAACAGCAAGACTCAAATACATTTTGGTGGCATCTTATGTATCATAGAAGACTAGAATAAAAACATCAATAACAATAAAGCACAAAACATAATAAACAGTACGTACATAAACATCAAATTCAATTTAGACAGTATAAAACGCAACAAAATAAATTATTTACAGATCGCAATAAAAAAAAATCAAATCTTAATTCAATTACATCAATGAGATTTCATGCTAGCCACGCTTACGTCACAAAAACAAATATAACAAACCAAATAATTAATTGATAAAGGACGTGACAAGTACGCAACAATAGAAACCAGATAAAAAATTACTAGATGAGAAAACTGCCTGATTATGGAATCATAATTGCGAAACTTGTACTCTCACAGAAGTCTATAAAGTTTTTCTTATTTTCCACGAATTCATGTATTTTCAGTTACACTTTTAAGGGGTAACGTCATTAATAATTGTTACTACTTAAAGATAAATGTGATATTTAATGCCTCTCCTTTAGTATGTCTCACAAAAGCATTAAAACGAAATTTTCTCATTGTTTGTACAATTTAATAGAATATTGGTATAGAAATTGAAAAGCATTCGGTTAAAACATTTCAAAGACTAAATGTTTTACAGAACTCTTATTCTATTGAATAAATGCTATTTATAGAAACAGTAATTACACTAAGAAACGTTGTTTAGATGCGCTTCATTTACAAGATGTTTTTAGCTATTAATAACCGGGAGATGCATTCATGTATAATAATGTTTCACGTTTCACTAAAATCAAAATACGGAGGCGTTTCAAAATACGCATTTGTTTGAATTAAATCTTATTGTCTAATAAGTGATGATAAATTTTATTTCACGTCAAAAACCATTTCGCATTTAGAACGGACATGTCTAATGAGCTTAAAGCAACTTTAATTCTATAGCACTTCCCGAGATATATAACTCACAATAGAAAAAATATTTGAAGAAAGCAAAAAGATTTTATAAGTGAAAAACGTAGTGAATGCGCAACTTAACGTGGAGCCTATATGAAGACTAACATAAGGAATACATTACTTCCGTTGCAAACAATATGGGCACGTACAATACAGATGCACTACAAAACAGGAATGCTTTAAATATGCAAGAAAGAACAAATCCTGCAAGAATGCACTCTTTCAAAAAAAAAAATGCACTTAATTGCATCAACTGTGGTAAACACCAACCATGAAATCTCTCCGGAAAATTATCCTATCCTGTAGATTTTATTTACCGGTTTTAGCGTAAATTACATGATAAAGCATATTTTAATTTGTTTTAATGTTATTAATAGTTTTATAACGTAAAATGCTCGCTTAACATCTGAACAATTTAATCAAATTTGGTTTCTTTTAGTCCTTTTCCAGACAAAATTTGCATACATACAATTTTATACAAGATATCATTAACAATAAATACACTCAATTAAATTTTATAATGAGTGTGGTGTTTATTTGAAAAAATAAACATGTTTAAATGGATTAAAATATTTTGCATATATCTACGAAGTAAAACCAGAGAACTCAATGGATAAATCTTCTCAGGGTATACATCTGCTGAAGCTAGTCAAAACAAATAGAAATATTACATATATATGAAGATTATACACCAATAAAATAAATATAACTAATAAAATCTTTTAATACAGTAAAATATATCGCTTATAATATATGCGATATACAAGACAGAAAGCTCAAACACATAAATCTTCCCACGATATACACCTGCTGAAAGTAATCAAAACAAATAGAAATATTACATATATATATATGAAGATTATAGCCTAATAAAACAACTTATTTTATGAAATTGAATACAGCGATTTGAGGAAAACATTTGTTCTAATTAAATATTTATATAAGTTTCAGTAACTTTTAATTTTAGTTAATTTCATTGTCACATAAATTTCTTTAACTAAAGTTACATAATTTTTAAGTCAAGCTGATGAACTAATGGAAATGAACTATTTGAAAATGTTCTGTATGTTAATAATGGGATCACATGTCCTGAATTTGTTTTCAAGGTCAAATTACACCGGTGCTATGACATGCGATTTTGTAAACTTACTCAATCCCTTAAATATTAAAGTATCTTTTGATACAGGGAAAGTTTTCGAGTAAATGGACTGCAAAATTTTCAAAAAAAAAAACACTCTGTATATTTGTTAAATTGTGATTCTAGAAAAATGTTACAAATAAAATCGAAGGAGCCTTAGGTGGCCTATAAAATAAAGTTTATTTTGATGTCTTATTTTTTATAGTTTCTGAGATTATTGAAAAATATTTTGAAACTTACAATATGGCAACGTTGCATTCTGTACAAGACAGAGACATCAGGCTTTTTTATTTGACGCATAATACGATCGCACTATACATTTGCAAAATTTCAGTGCCCAAGTTTCAAAAATTTAATTTTTTGTGAAAAAAGACGCATTTCCGCCATTTGGATTTATAAAAAATATAAAAACTTGCTTTTGCGGAACACTAGTATGCCCCTGTCTACCATATTTCATCGAAATCGATCCGATAGGTTTTGAGCAATTTTAGAACATCCATCCATACGTATATAAAGACAATAAAAAATTCACCCTTCATTTAAATTTTTCACCAAGAAAAATTTGTTTTTATGGTACATTGTTCCTTATGAACCCATCTTTAAACTAAGTATAAATGGTTTCCAGTGATTTGAATACAAGAGACGTACTAAGGTAAAATTGTCAAAACATGAATCCTATATTTTTATAACTTTATTATACCTATACATACTTCGCACGTATATGCTACGAAAAAGATAAAAGCCCAGAAAAAGGCAAAGACAAAAACAGAGACGAAGGCAGAGCCAATGACAAAGACAAATTTAGTACCGAATTATCTACGTAGGAAAAGAAAGTGAAACTACAAGAAACATATTGAAAATGAGAAATAAACATTTGATTCAAACCAATAGGAAAGATTTTTTCACCAAATAAAGTTCCTAAAAGTTCTTTTCTCCGCCAAAACACGCTTAAAAGCCCAATCAGCAAAAAAGTGTAGTCTTCTGAGAGTATTATTAAAATCATCTAACATATTAAATAATTTTCTAATTTCAAAATTTAAAGAAGTATAAAGACAGCAATGTAATTGGCAATCCGTAGCTAAAAATAAGGTTTGGTGTAAGAGAGGTATTTAAGGAAAACCTTTATGAGAAAGAATTGGCACAGCAAATAAAACCCTGTTTGAAGGAAATATAATAGAAAAGAAACATTAAAAGTTTTGGAAATTATTGCAAGAAAACCAATTTTCAAAATGTTCATAACTGATACTGGCTCTAACTAATGTAAACTTTCAGGATCTGCTTAGAACTACAGACATCTGTATTATATTGAGAATTTCGCTAGCTTCAAATCTTCAACGTCCAAAATATAATCTTGTGCGGGACTTGACGAAAGACTAATGATACAATTTTTTTCATATTAATAGCATATCTTGATAGGGCCAGAAAATGGCTCCTTCTCTAGTGAATATTCCTGATGTAAGTAAATACAATCACTTATACATTAAATTAATAAAAATGTAGCGTTCGAAAACTCCATTTATTAACAACTTGCATTTTAGATGCCCTCAGGTACAAGACCCAGCAAATGTACGTTTGCCATGTTTCGGGGAAACAATTGTGCCTTTTTCAGAAACTTGTTTACATGTTTTATACGAAAAATATAAATTAATATTTTAACATTTAAGCACGTAGTTTGGAAAAATTATTACTCTCTTGCATACTTCTAACTTTAAATTAGAAGTATGCAAGAGACTTTATTCAGTCTTTATTCACTTTATTCACTCCTAAAGTTTTAAAAACTTTATTCACTCCTAAAGTACTACAGTTTAAATCAATTCTACAGTTTAAATTTTCAAGAAAATGTTATATAAAAATTATACGTTTGCCAGAAATTACAAATTTTTCCAAAATTACTTAAAGATATTACAATATATTAATCTATAGTTTATCGCATCATATTCCTACTATCTATATTTTCCAAGAAAGTATGTAGAAGAGAATTACGTTTACAAAAGGTTACGTTCAATAAATTTTTTTGTATTTTTTAGAAAAAAATATGTAATAAAATATTAATTCGTTTTATTATACTAAAATATTTTGAATTATTTATGTTTTTATGAAATATTTATGATTTTTAGAATTTTGAATAATTTAAAATATTTATTATTATAATTTTTATTAAAAAAATATTATAATCGAGCACCTAAAATATAACGCAAAACTAAAACGCCCAAAAATTTAAGTAGTTTTGGTTTACAAAAGGTTACGTTTAATTATGTTTTTGCATTTTTTTTAGAAAAATAAATTAATTTAGTAAAATATTAATTCGTTTTATCATCTAAAATGTTTGGAATTATTTATGTTTTTCATGAAATATTTAGGATTTTTGGAATTTTGAATAATTAAAAAAAATTATTTTTAGTTTTTATTAGAAAAAATATATGATCGAACACTTAAAAATCTAAAACAACTGAATGATTAAGACGTCACAGTAGTTCAAACAGTCAAAAACGCAAGACTAAAAATTTGACGTCTAAAAATTTAAGTAATCTTGGTTTACAAAAGGTTACGTTTAATTAATTTTTTTCTATTTAAAAAAAATATTCAATAAAATATTAATTCATTTTATTATATTTGGAATTATTTGTTTTTTATGAAATATTTAGGATTTTTGGAATTTTGAATATTTTAAGATATTTATTTTTATACTTTTTATTTAAAAAAATTATAATCGAACACCTAAAAATCTAATGGGTCATGGAGGAAATGATTTATAATGATTTTAGGCAAGTTATTATATTTATAAATTTATTTACATTGAAAAAAATTATTAATGAGTTGGAGCATATTCATGAGTGTAAGTAGAATTATAAGGTATGATTTTTATTTAGATGTATTTTATAATGATATTACAGTTATGTATTTTATAATGAGTTACTGAAATTTTTAGTCTTGGAAAAAAAATATTTATAATGACAGCATATTTTTATATTTTGAAAATATTTAATTAAAATAAATTATAATGATTTTGGAAAAATGTTTCTGCAAATTATTTGTTGCGTAAAAAATTGGGTAAAATTGGAATCGTAGATAAAAAATAATATTAGATAACAAATTTATAGAAAAAACAAAAGAAAGAGAAACTGGCAGAAAGTTGAACGAAAAAATTAACAAGCACAAAAGTAACACATGTACGGACATAAATGAAAATCTTTTTGATTTATTCAGATGCAACTTATAATTTGTACCTCTATATAGTACACAAATCGTCGTTTAAACAAGAAATTAATTTCCAGGCCTCTTCTAGGTAATTTTGTGAATTTTAGTTTCTTGAAGAATTTTAATTTTGAGAATTAGTTGAATTTTAAAATAAATAGTGAACTTTTGGAAATGATGGTAATACAAACAATATTTATTAGTGACGTATAGATTTTATTGTAGAAAAGTGAAAAAAATATTTTATATTTAAAATATTATTTAATTTAATTAAAAATATAAAATAAATGTATTACTGATATAATAAATAGTTGTACACAAAAACTTAAATAGTATTTCCAGAAATAGATTATTAGAATATATATAAACATAATAAAAATTCATTGGTCTACTTCTATATAGTTAAAAAAAATTAAATTCTGATACAAATTAAAAAATTTTAATTGCTGTAAATTTAGCTGACACATATTTAATAATATCTGGAAAATATTTATAGTCTACACGAATTTTATATTACATATTTATTACAAAATGTTAGTCTTTAAAACATTACTTCCTAGAAATATTGGACGCAAAGTTATTTCAGTAATATTAAATTTATTTGATTAATTTTAAAAAACTATTTTTTTTAAAAGAAACAACAATGTACAAAATAAAATATAATATAGCACGTTACTAATTAATAAAAATAATAGTGGAACAATAATTCCCATCTCTAAAAAATATATCAAACTTTGATTAAAACCGATAAACAGAATAAAAAATTCTAATATTTTTAGCCTTTGGAATTAAGAAAATTCACTATTTGCCCTACCTATTCTTTAGCTTAGCAAAAACAAATAATACTTGATTGGGTTGAATCAGTGCATCAACGGAAAGATAAACAACACTGGTCCAGATTCGACAGGTATTATACAAATAAATTCGGGTTTTTTTTTCTTCGTTCGTTTGAAATAAGCTTTGAGCTTTCTCCGAAGCAAATAAATTCGTAGGTTTTTTTTTTCGTCTTTCTGTTCTTGATAATCGCCTAGAAAAACACTGCAAAGAAAGAAGAAAAAAAAGCAAACAATCCTCTTTCTCAAAACAGTCCTCACAAAAAAGATCTTATTGTATCCGTGGGTAGGTAAAAGCCAAGATAATGGAGGTAGCAAATTTGTATTACTTATACTTCATTTATATACGCAACACTAGTCCAACATATTGCTATTCACAATTTTTTCCCTTCAATAAAATAAATAAAAATTTGTTATAGAATTAAATAATTTAACAAAATCGCAAAAAATTCTTGAGATTTGTGAATTGCAAATATTTGGAAGACAATTTTCTAAATTTAAAATTTGTAATCTTTGCCATTTTATGTACTATTTTTATAATATGCTGGATTCATAAGAATTAAAAATATCTAGATATTTAAGGCTTCGGTTTGGTTTAAACGGTTTGATTTAATAAAGTTAGGTATGCCAGTGTATAAATTGTTTCGACCGCATGATTCATAAAAATCTAGTTCCATTTTGATGAAGATTCTTTTAAATTATCGCCGCTTCATGTACATTATGAATATTTATACATTATGTTATAAATTATGTTATACCTTTCAATTGCGTATACATTATATTATACATGCATAGACTTAATTCGTTCTATCGGACCACATCCGTGAATGATTTTGCTTTGTTCGATGCTATCTAGAAGAATGCGTCATCAAATGCTTTATATACAAAATTTCATAAAATCTAGTTAAGTTCGTTATATCGGACAATATAAGACTATTCGTTCTATCGGAACATATAAGGCACTGTTGCTTTGTTCGCTGCTATTCTAGAAGAATGAGTCACACAATACTATATATATAAAACCTCATAAATATATAGTTCCATTTTGATGAAGATTCTTTTAAATTATCGCCAACAGCGGAGATTAGACGTTTGTTGTAAATAGAATGGATTTACTTACGCGCAGAATAAGATATTTATATATTATGTTATACATTAGAATTGATTATACATGCATAGATTTAATGCGTTCTATCGGACTATACAGGACAATGCTTTTTCTTTGTTCCGTGCTATTTCATGCTAAGACTGAGTCATGAATCATCCAATGCATCATCCAATGCCTAAGAATGAGTCGTCCAATGCTTTATATACAGAATTTCATAAAAATCTAGTTCCATTGTGATTAAGTTTTTTTTTTATTTATCGCCGCTTCAAAGCCAACATAGGGCAGTAGATATTTGTTATAAATACAATGAATTTACTTCCGCGCAGGGCGAAATATTCATACATTATGTTAGATATTAGAATTGCTTATACATTATATTATGCATGTATAGATTTAATTCGTTCTATCGGACCATATAAGACAATTCGTTAGCTTTGTTCTAATGCTAGTCTAGAAGAATGAGTCATCAAATGCTATATATACAGAATCACTGTCCCGCGATTATTTTTATTAGCATTGTAGCTATGTAGCAAGTAAGTACTCATGCATTTATTTAAACGTATTTTTAATTTATTTTATATAATTTTAAATACGTTGCCTTGGTATTTAACAGATGCAAATAAATAATTTTAATTCTATTAATTGTATTTCAATTTGGAATAGTAATAACCAAAGCTTGCGTTATTATCTCCATAGTTAAAGTAGATTGTAATTACATGTTTTAAGTTAATAAATTAAATTCAACAAATAAAATTATTTTGAGTTTATTATAGTTTTGTAAATAGTTCTAAAAAACCTAATATCTTTAAGACAGGTATAAGAACGCCAGAAACATTTCCCCAATAAAGTGTACATCTTTTAATACAAAGGCATACGTACTCTAAAATGGAGATACAGGTATGACTTATATCTCTTATAGTCCATAAACAGTAGGATTCAATGCAAGAAGCTTAAAAAGAAGCAGAGATACCTTTTGTCGTTCTTAGTCGTAAGCCCGATTAAATGTTTTCCGGTTGTATTTAATATTAATATCTCATTATCAAAAGTATGCTATTACAAAAGAGCTCTAAATTCCTCTAATTTAAATTGCTATATTTTACTCAATCTCTAATTCTATATTTGCAAATGACAGAATGGGTATTTAGGTATAAGATTTTGATACAAATAGATAAATTAAAAGAAAACAAAACATTAAATAAATTTAAACTCACATCATATAGCATATTTTACAAATATCTTAGCCTTCACTTGTTGACTTCAGAACGCCTTGAGATTTTTCTTTTATAGGAGTTTAGAAATTAATTTATGTAGACCTAAAGATGATATTTTATAGTGTTAATAGAGTACTAAAGACTCACTGTGTGAGACTCACTAAGCACAGTCCAACCTATTTCACAGTCCAACCTATTGTTGTAAGCATTGATGTAGTCCACTGGTTCCCAACCTGTGGTAATTCGAAACCAGAGCTGAAAATTTGTACACGTATAGTACACTTGATCTAACAAAACAACTAAATTGATCCAATTTCAATATTTGTAATACAACAAGACGTTCCCATTTTTTTTAAATATCTACGTAACCATGAGCGATAAAACATTCCGGCAAACTCTGCCAGAAAGTGCTTTAAGATTGTTTCCGATTCCAGTTCAAACATTTTTTGTAAAATAGTGAATTGATGTTAAATATTTTACAGATTTTAGTGTTAAAGATTTTGTGGGTTTTTTGTTGTAGCCTCTTGAAACCTTATTCAGTTTTGGAATAATTTGACCTTAAAAGAAAGTATATTATTTTAAATAACTTGATTTCTGTGAAAGTTGCTTAAATAAACAGCAGAGGATAGCTTCCGACCAAGTGGAGAAAAGCTAAATTAGTGGTGGAAAACGAGAGTGTCAGGAAAAAGAACGAACATTCGGCATACATGCCCATATACATGCTGAGTCCAGTTAGTAAACTATACGAGCTATTAATATTAAACTGCCTATAAGACCACTTACAACCTGAGCACTAAGCACTAATCCATGCGGCTTCCATAAAAGTAAAACCACGGTATATGTAGGAAATAACGATAAGAGCGCCAAGCGGTATTAGGCACATTAGGAAATTATGTGGCTTAGTGACGGTGGGTATCAAAAATGCGTTCAATCAAAAATGCGCGTGGAAAATAGGAAGGTGCCCAAGAATATAAGAATGGTTAGAGGGAAATACGATATAACACCAAAAGGGTGAAGTAAAACGTAATTAATAGTGGAGCCCCGCAGGGCACGGTACTGGGCCCAACATTATGGAATATAATGTAAGATCAATTAGTACGTGTGGCGATTCCAGATCGGGTTGAGCTTATAGAGTTCGCACCGGAGCCGGAGGTAATAGTGACACACAAGGCGGAATAAGTACGTATACCATAGAGGCTTTAACTGGGATGAGTAAATGGCTAAGAAGTGTTGCGTTGGAACTCGCTGTAAAGAAATTCGAAGCTATAACAATAAGTGGCAAAAGACGCGAAGGAAGATAATCGACATACGGCATCACAGAATGTTTACTAAAATTAAGAAAAATAATTAATTTCTCTGCATTGATAGTAGTAAATCTTTGTACACCGGTTTCGATAAATGCTTTAGGCATAATACAAGAGATAAACAATGTTCGTGTGCGGTGCACCAAACTTTAAATTACACTTATCGCTACGGATTTTCTACTGGTACAATGTCGGCAAATGAAAGTATAAACAGTGCCGCGCTGCAGGAAGAATTAAATTATTTATATTACACATTGTGGAAAAGTAACCACATTTTAAGACAGATAAATAGAAGAAATTCAATAATAATTATTATTATAGTAATAACAGTAATAGTAATAATAATTACTATTTATGAATAATAAATATTGATGAAAAATAAAATATTTTATAAAAGAAAGAAATACTACAAAAAATTATATAAATAAAATCTCATTAATTAAAAGATTGAACAATATATGGTCAATCTTCAGAACGCAAGTGCCAACTAGTCATCTTGTAGATAATCGAGGGGGGAGGAGGGAACTCGACGCGACGAAAGGTGGCTATAAAGGGGAAAGACAGTAGTCTTTTGTACGCGGACAAGTTTTGCGGCCATGTGTTAGAGAGAAAAAGTAGAAAAATAATTTGAGTAAAAGGGTTTTTAACAGGCAGAAGTGAAATGTGAAAAACTTCTGTCGAATCAAAGTATGAAAGTTGGAGCGGTGGTTGGCCGAGAATATATAAGCGAGAAAACTCATAGATATTTGGTCAGATTTTATTACCTTTTGATCAGTTCCCAATTAGTTTGTCCAGTTTAATTATACGTATTATTAAGTTTGTTGTCGTGAAAATTATGGCAGAAGTAGAAACGTAAGTAGTAATTTGATTTATAATGAAACGAATGTTTGAGAAATTTCTACACCTTAATTTCTTTTGATTTTACTTTGAATAAACAATCTATATATTAATACGTAACGAGCAAATTTTGTACCCCTTTTTGAGCATATTGCGAGCACGGAGGTGCGTGATATTTGGCATAGTTAAGTTTATATGGAAAAGGAGTGCGGATAGCTTAT
>WYDF02319050.1:0-14531 GCA_009867245.2 Adranes taylori
TATTATAGATTATTAACACAAAAGAAATAGGATATTAATTTTATTTTCAAACTACAATCAAATGCAGTAAGGTTTCTAATATGCAGGTAACTAATATCACAATGTCCATTTTCTTTGACTAAGAAATGATTAGAAATTTGCCAGCAAGAGTTAATTTAAACCCAAATGAGATACAACAAATCAATGCTAAGACAAATTAACTACATATCCCTATAATGAAGATCTTTTTACATGTTTCAAACCTAATAGAATCGCAGCAGATAAATTCGCCTCTGCTAGGAACTTAATTCTCACACCAATATTTTCTTTGAATCGGAGAGGTCACAAAACTACCTGTTTCATTTAAATAAACAAAGGTATTAAGAGGGAATTTACTTGCTGGATTTGTAAAGCAGGTACTTTAATCAGGCAAATTTGTCAGTATTCATATAATAGTATTATTTAAAGGCATAATAGTATTAAAAGCCAATTTTAAATTTAAATGATTGTGCACTGTATTGGTTTACATGTTCCTTTTTTCTGAATATGCCCTCTAAAGATGGCTTACATTTCTTCTCCAGTGAATGCAGCCTTCTTTTCAACTTGTGACATGGCGTCCAGCTTATTCATTCTTGTTTTTAATGATTTTTAGAATCATTTTTTTCAAATATGTTGTTTAATATCGGTAGATTATTATCAGTCTGTAATTGTAATTATCTGTTAGTTTCTTGTTAATACTTTTGAGTTGTTTCTACTTTTTTCGTTTGCTGAATATCTGGTATGCTTAGGTTTCTTCTGTTTAGTTTGAATTTCATTGTTGATTTGCAAAATTTTCTTCTTATTCCCTTCGGGCGATTTTATTTTCTGTCTATAGTATATTTGGTTGGATGTTCTCATTTCAGATTTATTTTTTTTTGTTTTGCCTTTTAGATAATATTTTAAATAGTTACTTCAATAGATTTATTGAGTCAAGCGTTACTTTGTGGTAATCCATGGCAAGATCAATTGGAAGTGTTTTTACTTTATGTGTTTAACCCTTTCGGACCATCTTCAGCTCAGCTGATTTCTAGGTGATTTATTATTAAACCGGTTTGAGTGGTTTTCCTACTATATTAAGTATTTCTGCATTAATATTTGACAGAAATATATGTATTCAATATTTTTTGTAAAGAATATGATCAAGAACTCTTTTAGGGTTTCACAAGCTTTGAAATTGTTGTTTTGCTTATAGGCCTAATAAAGAGCGTCGCCTATAAATAAAAAGAACATATAAATTTAAGATTTTTCAAGACGTTGAGTTATTTTCTGTATTTAGTGATGCAGTAGCATATGACTCGACTGGACCATCTAAGACAGTGATTTACTCACTCACTCCTTGCACACATGTAGTATATCAAGAACGTTTATTTCGACTATATAAAAGATGGACCACGTCCACGAATTTTTAATATAGACTACGAACTAAACTACAATGGTTTACAATTCTGAATGTAAGTTTAGAACAGAAAAGTCCACAAAGATGTACCTAACTATACGGTGATGATGATGTTGTCCTGGCACTACAGTCAATGTAGGACCCTGACCTCTCGTACAGCAGCTTCTAGTCTTCCTTGCAGCGCATCTCCTCCAGCTCCGGATCAATAGTGCCTGCACATACTCTCTAACGTTATCAACCCACCCCTTCCTTGACCTGTCTGGCTTCCTTCTGCCCTCCGGTTGTTAGTCGAGAGTCTTCTTGGAGATTCTGTCTCCCTCCATTTTTATAACATACTCCATGCCGATTTTCACTTTAGCAACCAGATGAATATCACCGTAGAGCTGATATACGTCTTGGTTGGTCCGAATGCGCCACGCGCCATTTTCACAAATCGCTATGAGGATCTTTCCCACACCCGGGGCAGATTCTTGTTGAGGATATCAGTAGCTTATTAAAAGCATAGAAGTTCCCTGCGGCAATTCGTGCTTTTATCTCTGTACTGATCTTGTTAACCCCTAGATACTTGAACTCTCCAACTCTCTCGTACTTTCCTTCTTCGCATTCCAAGTGACTCATTCCATCCATAAACTTTCCGTACTTTCCTTTGCCGATCATGTATTTTGTCTTTTCGTTGTTAATTCTTAGCCGTAAGCGCCTGCCGCCTTCACTCATATGTTGCAGCGCCTCTGTCAATGCTTTGCTACTTCTATCAAAAGGACAACATCATCTGCGAAGGCCATGTACTGAAGGGATCTGGTGTAGATAGTTCCTCGTGGGTTGAGCGGGATCCTCCGCATGATATGCTCCAGGCAGAGATTGAAAAGGGTCGTCGAAAGTGCATCTCCTTGTCGCAGCCCTCTTCTCACCTCGAATTCCCTTGTTAGTTGACTGAATCTAGTGCAACGTAATATTATACACACCAGACTTTGGCATTCTCATCTCTCCCAATGTCACTTGCAGCTTGGACCTGCTGATACTATCATATGCCTCTTTGTAGTCAATGTAGAGTTGGTGCTGGCATTATTCTCTTAGCACTTCTCCAGAATCAGCCGTAATAACAGGATGTGGTCCAAGATTGGCCTGTTGCGCCGAAAGTATTCGACTAATTCCTTCTCCGCATATGTTTAAAGCCTCCTTGCCAGTACCTTCGAAAAGATCCTGTATGCAACATTCAAAAGAGAAATCCCTCGTTAGTTACTTGAAATCATCTTGTCATTCTTTTTGTGGATGGGACCGATCATCGCTGTGTTCTTCTGGAATGTCTTCGTTTTCCCCTACCGAACGAATGAGAGTGTACATACTGTCGCTCATCTCCTCCCCACCATACTTGAAGAGCTCAGCTGGTGTGCCATCCTCTTCTGGCGGGCGGCTGTTGCGCATTGATTTAGAAGGCATTGATTTACTTGACCAGATGATGTAGAAGACAGAAATGTGATGTATCGTAAAATTGAGACATCTGCGGATATTTCAAAGAGATCTCGATTCAAAAAAAGAAATGTGTGATGAAATTGGCGTGAGAAAGTTAATAATTAATTGCGAATAATCAATTTGTTATATCTAAATGAAACTTTGGGTGTTAGCTTAAACACACTTCCATTTTAGATTTAAATACTTATTTATTGATGACTTTGATGATATGAAATACCAAACAAAATAAACTTTTAAATAATTAATAGTTACATTAACAGGAAAGCCGTTTATAAAAGTGAATAATGAGACTGCAAATAATTGTGCATTTTTGTTTCTATAGGTCAATAAATGAATTAGTAAAACGTTTGGATGTTGCTCGCGCCGATACCAGCGACATTTTAGATCTATTCAATACGCAGACACAGGTGCTGCGCAACAAACTCCGCGAGTACTGCGATCGCCTAATTTTTATGGATCCATTGCAGTATGGTCATAAAGTTGAAGAGCTGCTATGGCGAAAAGGGTACGTTTTCTTTAAGTTAATAATTTCTGATGTTATTAAATTGAAAGCTATTATTTCATTGCTATTTCATATTGTTATTTCATTAAGAGTAAAAAAAAAAATCTTAGGTTTTTTGGACCTCCTTTATTTGCTTTTATATGAGACACTCGATTTTTAGAGACCTATTTTTCGCCGAGAACTAAAAATATTTTTTATTATAATAATGTAGTTTGTATAAAAGTTTAGCTACTTTGCTTTAATTATGCTACTTTGTCTACTGTGTGTTAGTGTTGTATAAATCGATAGTTATAGCAATGTATTATTCCAAATTAATACTCGCAGATCAGGAAATGACATACATTGTTAACAAAACTTATAATAACTTCCTCATTCTTTTTTTATTATATCTTATTTCTAAATTATTATATGCGATGATTTCGCATTTCTGAAATTTGTTTGCTTTTAGTATGCCTAATAAATTCAATAGATATATAATACATATTTAGGTATTACGAAGTTATATCAACTGGCAAACGCCTCAAACAACAAACCTATACCCCTGAAGAGCGAGCTCTACTGGTAACTCATATAAATGCAGGAATTGGACATTACCATCATTATGTCATGCAACTTCAAATGGAATTTGATTTGAATTTACGTGCAGAAATTGGTGGACGAGGGCCACGTATTGAATTCTATTCCCTAGAGGTGGCATCTAATCGAAAAGATATGCAACAGGTATGTAGAGTTAAATATTTCTGTTAATTAGATAAATTAATCATTTCGAAAAGTGCATGAAACAGCCAGTTAGATTATAGAACCCAGGCAGGCTAGACGGACCATTTCTGGCGGTAGTCGTCATCAGTATCCACTGTTTCAGTAGCATCATCGTCTAAAACTTTAGCTTGATTAAATTATTTTGAAAATCCTCTATATAATGTACACACCTGCACTGTTACAGAGTTCTAGGAATGTAGATGGAAGTTAGACGAAATGACATCTTAGTGAGATGAACCATTATATATGTTAACCCATCCCCACAATCGAGATGTAAAGAACTTTAACAATCAAATTCTTTTTTTTTTATTAACCCCGTAATTCATCTATAGTATTATCTTATACACGTTAAATATAAGAATTGAATAATGTATGTATGATATTACTTAGATAAATAACCATTAATTATTAATTAGTTAAGTTTAAAAGCTTAATTAGCTTAAAAAAGTCAGCCAGGGTAGATGGACCAAAGAAATGTATGGTGTTCATTCAATAAATATTGATTACACTGTCATAGTTAATATAAGTGTAGCCAAAAAACAGACACATTACATAAATAAGTTTGTGAGTTAGAGTTTGTGATTGCTGATAAAATGTCAGGGCAGTAGATGTTGCCATTTAGTATTTTGTATCCAAAGAGAAGTTCGAATAATCGAAATAATAGTACGAAATAATGTCTACAATCCTTAACAAGATGAAGAGCAAAATAATTTTGTAAATGTTCATAGTTTTCATCTTCAAATTTAACATTGGCTTTAAAGCATAGGAATTTTAGAAATTTTCTTTTCATTTTTTAGATTCTGTCTACGTGTATATTGTTCCCCATACAATATACACGTGTATATTATACATCAATAATCTACAATGGATCTTACGAGGGATATGAACATTACAAAAACAACGAATATTACAAAAATCCTTAGTACACCCTTATGCAAATTAATTGAAACAAGGAATGAAATGAAAACTTTTTTATTTAACTTAGCTAGAACATAGTGTGTCATAAAATCTCAAATACACACACATTAGTAACGGATATGACCTCTATTTTTAAGCAAAATTTGACCAAGGTTTGGCATAGAATCTACTAGGTTTGAACAGTCACTGACAATTTTCGGATCTCTGTACCATACTAGAATTAGCGCCGAAGTCAGCTTTTCCATCATCGCACAGTCCACAGAACGAAGGCGACTGTTGCAAGTAGTTTTCTTCTTACTACCACACTTTCCTTTGTGTTTGGGAGAAACCGATCCAGTACACTGTTTCAACTTGATAACACGGCTAACTCACACTAACAATTGCAGCACTCTCTTGATAGGTCTTTGCTGAGTATTCGTGCAAATACAAGAATACGCAAGGCTGGAGTAATTATATAGTCAATGTAGTCGTTAAAAGTGAAATTGGTATCGAAAACAACACCCAAATCTTTAATGTTACTAACAATTTGTTGTGGGTTATTATCAATACTATACTGAAATTGTGCGACGACTTTTTCCGTCGAGAAGCAAATCTGTTTACATTTGTTTATATTAAGAGACAAATCGTTTGCTACGTACCATTTCTGTAAATTGTCTAAATCTGTGTAAATTGTCTAAATCATTAAAGAATAACAGAAATAGTATAGGCTCCAGATGTGTTCCTTGTGGCACTCCAGAAGGTACTGGGTAGGAACGAGAAAGATAATTTTCTAGTTTTACTGTGTATCTCCTGTCAGAAATATAAGAAGATATCCAATCGTGAACCAAATCGTTTATACTAAGTCGCCTCAATTTTGTGAGAAGGATTTTGATGTTAATTCTATCAAAATGTTTAGTGAAATATACTGAGTCTATAATACGACCTTTTAAAGTTTAAGCAATAAAACTAGCGTATTGGTACAAATTTGTAGTTCTTCCCGGGAAAAAAACCATGCTGTTGCCTCATGATGATTTCCTGAAATGTAGCTTGTGAGTGTTTTTACTAATTATGAGATCTAATATCTTGGGGATAGTTGATTGAATACAAATGGGTCTGTAATTTATAACATTGTTTCGTTTTCTTGAGGTGAAAGTCGGAATTGTGAAAGATTGCTTTGAGGTAGTTTACTTGTGATTCCAGTGATTTTTGGAACAGCGTTAAGGGAGAAGATAAAATTGGTGTGTAATGTTTAATAAAAATTCGTGGACGTCATCGCCAACCCCTCTTTCATATACTGGAAGTCATATGTTTTGTTACATCTTGCATAAAATAAAATTTGAACCTTTTAGTTTTGACTGTCACCTTTTAAGTCGTCTATTAAATTCAATTAGCACAATAGTGTTTAGAGTAAACTAAACAACATTAGTCTAACCCGTGAATTGCCCGGTCCCCATATTTGCCTACGGCGCGGACAGCTTTGCTGTCCGCTTTGCCGCGGCCTGCGGCCGGTCTTGACTCACATTTTCCCCGTATTTGCATACGGCGCGGACAGTTTTGCTGTCCGCTTTGCCGCGGCCTGCGGCCGGTCTTGACTCACATTTTCCCCGTATTTGCCTACGGCGCGGATAGTTGCGCTGTCCGGTTTGGCATGGTCTACGATCCCTCTTGACTCTGTGTTCGGCTAATTTCTAATAGAGCTTCGCACGCCAGACTGCCTTGGTTTTATGAATTTGTCCGCTTTGGTGCGGTCTGCTGACGTTTTTGACTTCATTTTTCCCTACTACCGCTTTTGAGACACTCTTTCTTCGTGTCCACTCTGCATAAAATTGAGGTTCCTGGGTCTTACACTTGTTCCCCAAGTTTTATTTTGTCAACTTTCATAGAAACCAAGATATTTAATGTAGTACAATAGCCGGTCTCAAGTAAATCGATTGCAAAGTTTACAAACAAAAAACACTATATATATATATAATCTTAGTTTGTAATTTTAGAAAAAAATGTTTCAAGTAAAATTGAACGAGCTTTTGGTGGCCTGTAGAATAAAGTTTATTCAAGTGTCCTATCTTTTATAGTTCCTGAAATATATGAAAAAGTTAGCCACATAAAATTTTAAATGTGGCAAAATCGCGCTCTACACCACTTGCGGGTATAGCATTACTTTCATTCGCCGCATAATACAATATACTATATGCGAGCGAAATATCAGTCTTCTAATTTTAAAAGTGAATTTCTCAATAAAATAATCAATTTGAGTCCCTCCAAAAATTGTAATGTGTACCCGCCATTGATAACAACTTTTATTCAATTGCGAAAGCAGTTTATATGTTTCATACAGCGTAAAATAATTTTTCCTGTAACTTTACATATATGATCTATTACGTGTGCTTACATGTATATAATATGATTGTTGAATGTCGGTTGCCATGGTGACAAGTTGCAAGATTTATATTATTAAGGGTCATATCTTCGAAATGATAACAGCTAGACCCATCATATGTGGTATCATTGTAAAGCAAATCGGAAGGGCCACCAAAATATAAGAAAATATACAGGCTGTTTCTAAAAAGTTTTTGAAAAAAAACTTATTGGCCAAGTCTATTCAGTTGCCACACTGGCAAAATGAAGGCTCCCTGGTCTTACATACGTACCCCACGTCTCATTTTTCCGAGATTCATTGGAACCGAGATATTTAGGGTACTACACTTTTTTTCAAGATCAAATTACTCCGGTGCTATGGCGTGCGAGTTTTTTAAACTCGCTTAATCGCTTCAGTATTAAAGGAAGTTTGCTAAGCTTGAAACGTGGCAACACCGCTTCATTTACAATTTGGCAACATTCCTATACATAAACCAATTTATGTCTGCTTTAATAGTATTGGAGGTATATTTGTACTTTTCCTGGAAACATTAGTTAAACTCATATAAAAAATTATTGAAAAATTTATTAAAAGCAGTTTCCCAATAACGGATTTTAATAAAAGCCGTTTCAAGAGACGTTTCCCAGCCGTTTTAAGAGACGTCCCAATTTATTTCATCTAGCTTCCTATAGAAAATAAATAAACACTTTGAGTAATTGGTCTATACCGTTGTTTAACGACTTAGCTTACTTAGGTTAGGTATCATGCTGGCTTCTTTAAACTAATTATAAAATGTAGACACAGGGACAGTTACAGATTTATATGAACGTGGATGGTAGTTAGAGGAAATAACATTTCGTTAGTTTAAACAAGATTTTCAAATTAGTTTAAACAAGCCAGCATGGCACAGTCGTAAGTGGTGACAATAATGGTACTGAAACAGAGGGTACTTGATGACGACTACTACATATGCCATGACTACATGATGACGACTACTACATATGCCAGAAGTGGTTCATCTACCCTGTCTGGCTTTTTAAGCTACTTGGGTTTTTCGTGCAGTCAAAATGTAGTTTTCGAAATGATTAACGTATCTTTTTAATAATTAATGGTTATTGACGTCCTAAAGTAATACTATCATACATACATTATTAAATATTTCAGATTTGAAATTTGTGCACTTAAGCAGTCGATTTTGTTAAAATCAGTTGTGGGAATCCTCATATATTCGATATACATATGTAATAAATTCGCGCGCGCCACATACACATCCCACATTCCTACATACTCCGAGATACCACAACTTCACCTTGACCAAAAAGTTCTGTTGTAGTCATATCAAATAACAAATTATATCATGTGTTTTTCTTTGAACAATAAAGGGTTTTAGGCATTTTTTCTACGGAACTGTTCTAGGGCTTCTGGCACTTAATTTCGGTGAAAAATTGTGTTTATTATATTTCTTGCTTTTAATATTTGATATAGAGAATTTTTTATAAAACAAAATACATATTAATTTCGTCTGTAGCGCAGCTTTTTTAAAATTGACTGTGTTCATCATGTTTATAATTAACTGTCTTTTGTGTTACATGGTAAGAAATTCAAAACTTCCCTACTTTATCTTATAAAGCAGTAAAAAACTTTCATTATAGATGATATTGTAGAAAATTATTATGTGTATTTTAAACAGTGCAAACAAAAAGAAGTAAAAATTGTTGTTATAATAATGTTTGTGTTATTAGAACGATCCACGTCTGATCGATTGGGCGACGATGTCCCTTCATCGCGCTCTTATTTGTCTCGGCGACTTAAGTCGCTATCATCTAGAAATTTATCCACATTCTGATCCGAACGTTGCCATCTACTATTATACGCAAGCGTTGGACGTGAATCCCGACATTGGAATGCCACACAATCAGATGGGTACATTAGCCTCGAATCTAAATCGTCCATTGGATGCCGTCTATCATTACGTACAGTGTTTGATGTCGAAGATTCCTTTTGACGGTAGGATAATATATACTATTCTCTTTCATATATCTTGTTCTATCAGGAAATCAACATTTAAGATTTACGTCTTTGACTTTTTTTATTTTACCTGTACTCCTCTTGCACACACATTACTGCAATGTGTTCATACATAAATAAAAGAAGGGTTAATGAAGATGAATTTACCAGAACAAGTAGTTTTAGTTGTTCAATGAATTTTGAATATGGCTCTAGCAATATTATGTTTGTCTACTATAATTCAAGTTACTACTCAAATAATGTGTTGTTTTTCTAACAGGCACAGAAAACAATTTAGTGCGATTATGTGAGAAGAATGCACAATTTGTTGAACAGATCCCTATTGATAATCCGGACGCGGATTGTATTATTGAACCGGAACCATCCGAACATATTAAGAGATTAGTCGCTAGATTTTTGGTTCTCATAGAAACATGGTTCTTCGAGAAAAAAATTCAAAACGTATATGATTTGTGTCATCAGGTACGAAACATTTCATATTTTTATTCCATATTTAATTAATTTCATTTTTATTCTTTTCAACATTAAAAGTTTAATGTTTGAACTGTAAGGTGCAGTGAATATGCTGGGTAGTGAATCTATTAGATCTGCAATTCGTGAATTTTGACCAGGGTGACCGTTGAGTGTTACCTGGTACCTTGTCTTGGTGGAAGACTACTTTTTCCTTTCCGTTTTTCAGCAATTGGTCCTTTCAGCTAGTCTGGTTATGATGCGTAGTATGAATAAGTTATTGTTTTATCTTTTTCTAACTACTTATGAAGAGTATACCTTGATTATCCTAAGAAACAATCTATATCACTTTCCTGGCCGATGTAACCTGTTTTTGCTTTTTTATGAGCATGTTCCTCTTGTCAATCTATTTTATTGATAGTTCCTTCGTAACAGAATTGAAGTGATGGACCCAAGTTGCATTGACACTGATAAATCGTGACAATTGTATTTGTTGACCGCCCAGAATGTTTATGATTAATTAAATTAGTACGGCTAATGTTTAAATTCTTTGACCCATGTTCTGACTATGGCAAATGATATATTGTCTATTGTCTAATGATATAAGACTATTGTCTTTTACTTGTAAGCACTTTTTCATGTTCAGGGCACAGTATTCAATTTTGTTTCATTTTAACAAAAATCACTGACATTGCCTAATAAAATTGACTGTAGACATTGAGTACGTAATAAATAGAGATATAAAGAGATAGGAAAAACCCGATTACGTTCCAAAACGATGCCCTCTCAATTGCTGTTTTTTTTTAAACTACTTGAACTAATATTTAACAATAGCGACTCTTGTTTAACCAGGATACAAACTAATTTAACTAAACAAGTGTTGCATTGCCATTGTTGTAAGTTATAAAATGCAAGAAATTCCAATAATATCAACAAGATAAAAAAGGTTAGATATATAGTTGTACATGAATTTTTGTCGTATATTCATTTCGTAGTCAACTCAATATTTATGTTTATAAATAGATTGTTGTCACAACCGCATTCTTTAGATAAGAGATTATTGTCTATATTCTATACTTGTGTATGCTTTCTGAGGGGAATCCCATAGTTTGTTTATTTTGATTTGTGAAGAATTTGATTTTATTTAATGGCACATATTTTCTTTTAAAAATAAAAACGATATACAGATCGACATTTTTTCTAGCATACTAAATAAATTCAAAATAATCTCCAGACTCATTCTTATAAATCTATACAGTATTTACACATTTAAGCGAATATACAATATAATAATGCCACTTTTAATTTAAAAAAAAGAGCGATTATTTAATATAATAATGTTATTTTTAAAATTGTGACATGGGATGTGTGAGATCTAACTGGCTAACTAAATTATACTACCAGTTAAAATCCTTCCAATCAAACTTAAGAATTATACAATTAGGGACTTAGACAATTAAAGTTCACCTAATTTTGCAATTACCACACCTAGACTGTCTCTAGTATTATCGTACCTGATTTAATTAAAATCTGCGTAAGAACGCAGATTTTAATTAAATATATGGATGTATTACTTTTAAGAAGTGTATATAACAATTTGTTAAATCAGTTAATTATTCAGTTTTCGCAGTTTTGTAATAATTAACTCATTTAACAAATAGTTATATATACTTCTTAAAAGTAATACTTCTATATATTTAATTAAAATCTGCGTCTTTAGCACGTACGCTAATACTAGAGACGGTTTAGATGTGGGTGGTAATTGCAAAATTAGGTGAACTTTGACTGATATTTTATTTACTTGTTTATTTATTTATTAAAACAATACAAATACAAAAGAATAATAGTTGTTCTTAGTATAGGAAAATTTATAATATGTAATTAGCTAAGCTACTTAAACTAACTTAAACCTACTGATTACTTGTCGTGAAAAGTATTTTAAATTTATGTTATATACGTCAAATGTCACATGGTTAATGAAATTCCTGCACATGGTTGCAATTGGTGTATATATCCATAGTTTCTCCTATGCGTTTCGATATCCAAATATTTCTTGCGTACAGAAAAGTCTGTACAGAAAAATTTATTTTCCATAAGAGGTTTATATCATTAACTTGATTTGTTAATAATTTGTAGATAAACCGCACACCAGTAAGCATAGTACATTGTTTTAAGGATCAGATGTCGAACTCCCTCAATAATTCTGAAGTAGGATTTGACTAATGATATGCTACCCTATTAAGATTGTTCTCTTCGTTGATTATTAATTAAAAATAAAAGTGCATTCAATTTTCATAAGATAAGATTTCTTTAGAAACATCCGGAGGTGGTGTATCTCGTAGAGCGCCTGTTTCGTAAGCAGATGCAATGATACTATGCTAAAAAGCAGAGGATATTGATGACGGCTACCGCCAATGCAAGACATGCGTGCATCTATCCTACCTCAATTTTTTAAGCTAATTTGAACTTATTAAATATCAATATGCAGTTTTCGTAATAAGTAAATCATTTAACAAATAGTTATAAATATTCTTTTTAAAAATAATATCATCCATACATTTAATTAGAATCATATTTATTGTCTTTATTGTAAAAGACACTATGTTCATAAGCAAAGTAATGAACCATATATTATGTTGTATAAAACATCAGTTGATGAAAAAAGATTGAACAGGTAACTATTACTTTGTGCGTCCGCAGTGAGATGGCAAATGGGGCAACATCTATCTGTCGACGCAAATTAACGCAAATTTTCGTCGTCTGAAAATTAACATTGTTGTAAATCTCTAGTTATTGCTTCCTCAATGCTGTCTAGGAATAATTCGACATCAAAAGTGGCTGACATTTTTACATGGATTTTTCAAGGCATATTTGATTGTATTGACAGAATGGTTTTGACCTGTAACGCTATCTTCATATTGTGGCTCAAAACATTAATAACAAATTATAATTCCACTGACGAGGTGGGTGTTTTTGAAAAACTTTGAAAACTTTTTTTCGGAATTATAATAACTAAAATGTATGTCGATTATATTTTGAATTTAATTTTGAAGTCAACAATTTATAATTGAAAGAATTTAATTTGATTTTAGAACCATTTAATTAATTTAAACACCTAAATACTGAGCAGGATATTAAACAGTTACGCAAAGAGTAAATTAGTATTTAAATTAATTTCTAAATTAAAATTTATTATGTTATACTACTCTATTAACTTCTTTGATTTTTTTTTGTCTAACTTTATATATTTTTTTTATGTTTTAAAAGCAGATAATAGTTTATTCTACAGAATTATAAGTTTCATACTTTATGGACCAGTTTCTTACGCACATAAATTACGACACTATTTCTGACATTAGAGTTGATTCAATCTATGACGGATACAATATTATTAAACATCACAAATTTAACATCATTCACTTGAATATTCGTAGCTTAAAAAAACACTTTGACGGATTAAGTGTCTTCTTAGATCAATTCAATGATTGCTTTGACGTGATTATTTTATCTGAAACAGGAAATATTGCAAATTGCTTAAAATACTTGAACATTAAAGGATACTATATATATTTTAATAGTAGTGTACATAACAAAAATGATGGGTCGGCAATTTATGTGAACAATAAGCTAAAACACTATCAAAATAACTGAAATCAATAACTTCTCCTTCTTGAGAGCATTAATCTATGTAGACGATATGTCAATCGCAAGAAATTCGATACATAGATCACGATCGACTAATGTCAAATGCTTTATCTCCACAATAGAAAGAACATTACTTAAAATCGTATTTTGTAGAACGTTTTGAGATCTTTGGAGGTGACATAAATATAGATATCTAATAGAACTAACGCACAACAGCGGATTATATAAATATCCTAGTTCTGGAGGGATTTAAAACTTGCGCAAGTGGTTATACCAGAGAAGAAAAATGATCAAAATCTTGTATTGTCAGTTCTTTATCAAATCAAAGTTAAGGAATGAAAATGTATGTCCGATTATAGTGCACAATAAAATAATAGACAATTACCCAATAATATTAAGCTTAATGCTCGAAAATGTTCTGAAAAGTTCTCCACGACAAAAATTAGTTCGTAGCGATATTAATTATAAAACCTTAAAGGGCCAAATATCATCATATCATTGGAATGATCTGTAAGAAAATATCTGATCTGAAGTAGTATTAGACTCAACATCAACTACATTATTAAAAAATACATTAAAAAACGTAAATCATGGATAACCATAAACACAATGAAACGAAAGGAAAATTTTTATAAAACCCTTTAAAGAAATCCCCTTAACATATCTTTAAATAAGAATACAAAGAATATAACACTAAATCATCAAAACTAATAAAAACCACTAAATCCAATTATTATCAAAAGATAACAAGAAAACTTAAACAATCCTAAAAAATGATAGCAATGCGCTAAGGATTTCGTTAAAACCTATAAGTCAACTAATACAATCTCGCAAATCAGAAATATTAATAATACTCTAATAAATAATGCCTCGGGAATTGCGAACCTATTTAATCAACACTATATAAATATGCCTAAACTGTTAGCTGATGGGATAAAAACAAATAATAGTCTATTGGCGAACTCTATGAATCTATCAACTTCCAATAGCATTAACCAATCGTTATTCCT
>WYDF02319061.1:0-14531 GCA_009867245.2 Adranes taylori
ACACACAACTATTAAAAATGTGCTTTCAAGAGCAAAACATTTCCAATCTCTTAGATTTAAAGAAGGAATCAAGATTGAGACGTCAGCTAAACTATACAAAATGAGTATGGATTCCCTATATACATTTAACTGCAAAAAAATCTACGTTGAAAATCTAGTAGAAATCGCGGAAAGATCTTGGTTAAGAACAATAAGAACAAGACATCATGGTAACCCATTATACAACCCTTCAAATCCCGTACTCTACCAAAAAAACCAAAATTATTCCTATTTATTCAAGAATATAAGAACTTATGGGTAGATTTACAAAAAAAAAGAGCCATTCAGGAGTCGAGAGCATTTGTTATGAAGGCGAAATGTCGGCAGAAGACCTAAGAGGAGAGTTCCGTTCATAACTTTGGAGGAAATATTAAGTTTTGTCATTCACAGCGGTCTGACGAGAGGGGAAAAATTGAATGTTTTTAGTTTGCATCTAAAATAAACTATAAACATTCAATAATTCGCAAGTTTTTTTATAAAAACATACTCGTTATTTTTATTAAATTTGAAATGTAATATTATGTTTTTTAAAATGCCAGGCAGAGAGACTGGTCGATAGCCTTTGTAGGTTAATTTCTTATAATAAAAATATAATTAATTATTGAAAACTTTAATAAATTATAATTTTTAGGTATCATACGCTATCGGCGTTTCAGAACCTCTTTCCATTACGGTATTTGATTACGGCACCTCTAAATATTCACAGTCTGAACTTCTCAAAATTATCAAAAGAAATTTCGACCTGCGACCGGGAAGAATTGTCAAGTATGTTCTTTACAATCATATAAATTTTATAATTTATTACATTTTTAAACCGCCGTTGCACAAGCAACGGCACACTAAGTCAACAAATAGGAAAAATTGTTTTATTATGATACTCACAAGTCTTTATACTTAATTAAATTAAAACCAAGTGTTCCAAAACTGCTTTTATTGAGTAAACGTTCTACGTACCCCTACGAGGACCAGCAAATGCACCAATGAAGCAGGCGTTTGCTGGTCCTCGTAGCTAGGGGTATCTAGAATGTTTATTCACTAAATGGAGTTTTGGAGCACTTGATTTTAATTTAATTAAAATGTGGACTCCAATGCTGAGACAATATTCTTTATACTTTTTATTTCATGTTCTGTTATCAGTTTTATTTGATTTAGTGCGCTTTGTTTAAATAAATAACTACGGAATAGGGCAGGAGGGGGTGAGGGATCAGTTAATGCTATCGAATAGAAAACTTGCGAAGTATATAAAATATTTGCAGACGAATGCCTGCCATAAACAGCACAAGAAATCCTTAAAAAGGAACTCATGTTACTGTTGTAGAGGTGGCCATGCCTCCACCCCAGGGACGGAAAAGAATACGTACCTGATTGTTTGTGTTTAATGAGATACTAGAGGTGTCTCATCGTCTTAGTTGAAAATGAATTTTCATTATTATCCGCATTTACTACAAGCTCTGACTCAAGATTACGCTGATCGTAGCTTAGATTTGTGGAGAGAAGATCCTCCTAATGTTTCAAAATCTACTCTAGTACGGTATCAGAAGGAAATTCCTATGCGAAGCAACGAAAGTGAACTCTTGTGGTATAAAACCACTCTGAGTAGGAAATCTTTAATTAGGTACAAGAAGAGACATATCGGACTAATGTGACGGAACAGTCAGAGAAAGTACAACAATCCAACTGGTTGGAGTGCTGCCGGAGTGTATTATTACTTATGTACATAATAATTTTATTTTAGTGGATTTAACAAAAATTCGTTATTAAGCTTTAATTACTACTACTAATTAAGCATTTTTATAATTTGCATACCATACTCATCTCCAATAAACATAAGTCATTAATTCAAAGAAACTTAAGTCCAAAATCAAATAAAAAATCTCCCTCAAAATGTTATTAAATCTTGTATATAAATTTAATCTAAACTAAAATCTAAATTCTAAAAGAAACAAAATATTTTTCTCGCACATTGTTATAATTATTCTGTAATTTTTATTTTTCTTTAAAAAAAATGTTTGTTTCTTTAGAATTTGGAGTTTATTTTAAATTACATTTATGAAGAAGAATGGATAATTATTGTATTGAGTTTGGACTTTTAATTTTCGACTAATTATTGACTTGTGTTGATTGGAGATGAGTAATTAAAGCTTGATAATGGATATTTGTTAAATCCGAAACTGTTGTCGTGTTGAAAATTAATTGAGAGTAAATAACAAGTTTAATAAATAGAGAACGAGGAAAATTGCACAGTTTATATGATCACCAAATGTAACTCCCTATACGGAGTACATAAGGGTAATAAACACTTTGTGGCTCCACTACCTTATAATTAATTACCATTTTCATGTGGATAACCTGGTATGCAGTTTAATTTCAAGTTACAATTTTTTTACTGATATGACAACATTGTATATTAATATTCTTAACTATATGAATTCCTATTTATTAGAGAGTTGAAATTGCGACAACCCATTTATCAGAAAACCAGCACATATGGACATTTTGGTCGCGATGGTTTCACCTGGGAAACACCGAAATCACTTATCGTCGATTGATAAAGAAGTCAACTTCATGGACCTTCATTCACATGCATAGATTTAGTGAAAATATTCAAATGCTATTAGATTAAATTACGTACCATGTCAAATATTCGATTATGTATCATCAAAATCGCATCTCCTTTCCCAATTTGGCTTCCATCACCAGTATTTTGATGACAATCCGTAACATTTCCTTACCAATGCATGGTATTACTTTGACGCAATCCTATTTTCATTCTTTTTGTCTCTTTTTCTCTTTATCATTCATTAAATTAAGGATCTCATAGATTTAACAAACTTTGTAGACGTGATTCTTATTATATTCAGTTAATTTATAACATTATTAAAATCATTAATTATATTTCAGTTAATTAGAAAAATTAAGGAGCAAAACGAGTTTTTACAGGCACATCTACAAAATTTGCCTTAAATCTGTGATACTGTACATGTACGTGCATTTTAATATAACATCACTGTCTCATAATTTAGTAATAAGTATAAAATATGGTAAAAAAAGTGTGTTTTAAAAGCAGCATTCTGAGCCGCGCATGGCTGCTAATTATTAGTAGTATATTATAATTATTATTCGTGTGATCAGGTTCCTACGTAAAGAGTAGTTGTCAAATAAACATTTATTTAGCGCAGTAAAAGAACAGCTTAGAGCGAACCACAGCGGTTTAAACATTCTATTTACTATTCCAGTATTCATTTATTTTAGATCTATTAAATGACATCTTAAGTCAATTAGAGTGAAAGATATTGGTTGTTACCAAACCAAAAAAAAAAAAAACTCGGACAATTTTGAATATTTTTATATTAAAGTGAAAATGCGACAAAATAGGAATAAAGGTATATTTTCGATATAATCGTCTCTTGCTCAAACTATCGCCTAGTCGGTGCAGCGTTGGTTTTTTGTGCCCATTCATGGTGGCGAATCATGCTGAAATGCAAATGTGAAAAATGTTTGCGTACAAAAAACTTCAAGACATCTTGAAAAGAAGTTTCTTTCGCTATAAATGAGTTTGTTTCACCATAAGGACTCAAACTACCACCGATGGTGCTTGCTTTCTGATCACCAATCGAAAATGAAAGTGTAATTTTTCACATTAGGTGTAGCAAATAATTCTAATTGTATTTCTTGGCTGGATGTTGCTCGATTTTGAAATTTTATCTCATCAGAAATGAAATACATTTGAGCGGCAAAATTTTTTCTTGTAAAGCTTCTGATGTATATGAATTGGAAATATTAACTCTAACTCTTGAAATTGGAATGAATACTGAAGAATTTGGCAAATAATACATTTTAGTGTCATGATACTAAACATCGTAAACAGAAGATATGCTTATCTTAAAATAACTGTATATTATCTATTATTGCCGTTATAAGGTAGTAAAAAACTCATATTCGTTTTTGAATCACTATTTTATATGGATTCAAGTACCGCTGCAACGTTGTCGAGTGAAAAGTTCGGTTCCCGTGAGATTAATTTTCACTCCGCACCTTGTGTTGTGTTTACAGAAAAAGAATCTATATGGAAAAGAGCATTTCCGAAAACACTCCGGTCTCTAGCTCTAAGTCTATTGCATTCAAGTTTCAACAACATGATTTCGAAACATTCAATTGGCGCTACTCTTTACGTTTCTTTTATATATATATATATATATATATATATATACAGAATGAACTAATGTTGATTAACTTTTAGTGATAATGATTTTATTTACATTCTAATTCACAGATGCAAACTGTTTTCTTATACAACTTTTAACGATAATTTAATTTTAGAAGTTACGGAGGTATGACATGTCCTCTTTCTTAATTAAAATATTCTGATACATAATTACATTCTTACCAAAAATGAGAATGCCTTTATAAAGGGGATAGAAAATAATTATATGTTGTATAAAACATAATACCAACAGATTAATTCGATTTAGACAAGTTATGTAGGAATCCCTCTTAAAAAAATTCCTATTTCATGAGGTTTTAGTTCAGTTTCAGAAAGAATTACATCCAGGACAATATTTGTGGTCTAATTGAGATTTTAAAAAACTATTATATTTATATAAACGCCATTTACAGGGTTATTTTCATTATTGCAATAAAATTATCACTTAAAGTTAGGACACATCGTAGTAATCAAATTTTCAATCGGTTCTAGTGGAAATGTTTAGTACCCGCGCGTATTAATATTTTTATCGTAATTTGAGGTCATAATTTAACATACGGCTATGTTTAATTAGAATATTCAGTAGTCTAGTGTAATTCATAATAGTCCTAATGCGGTGTTTTATATATTTTTTGTCGAAATAGACCATCACGAAATTAATAATTTTGTACGTTGTTAAACAACTAAATAATTTTTTTTTTTTAATTTACTATAACCTAATAGATCATTATAAGAATTTTCTCCACTGCATGCCATGTTATAGTCTTTAGAAAATTGTACTAATCTATAAACCAAATGAAATTATAAAATTTTGAATCATTTTTGTTTTTCTAGTACAAATAATTTTGTTAAGGATAATTTATTCAATTTGGAGACTACAGAGATATCTATAGAATGATTTTTATTAGTTTTGGACGACTTCATTTTACAGTGATGATTCGATTTTATTCATTAGCGAATATTGTATTACGCAATTAATTGTAGCTTTTTCTCCAATGTTTATGAAATAAATAAGATATACCGTTATGCGTTCTAATTTCTCTTTTTTTTTTCACAACTATACAGTTCCACTATATAACGACTTAGCTATTTAGTCGTTAATTTCGACTCATTCTAAATTATATTATTTGCTGCCTCTCCTATCTTTAATACACAGTATCACTTGGTTTTCTAACATTTACTTCCATTCTTCTCTTCAACATTCACCTGTTCACATCATTCATTTGTACAATCTAGATCTCGGGCCTCAATAGTATCCCCTTCCAAATTCCTTCATTCAATGCTGTTATGCCACAATTCTTGAAAACATACAAGCCACTCATAGTCCTATAGTTCCCTATATGTCCCTTAAAATCTTATCTGACCTTGCACCTATAAATTTGGAATAATTTGCCATCTATCCCGCAACTTATTAAATCCCCTCTTTCAGCCTCAGCATAAATTTATATTTTAACGATTGATAAAAGAATTGAATTAGAAAATATAAAGCAATACTCTTAGGGGACAGCTAGTGCCATAAACTCCCAGAACTTATCTCAGTTTGTAGGCTTGCACAAGATTTTACGTTGAATGTTTATAAAATGAGACATGATGTTGCTAATATGTACACAGTCTAATATTACATTGTGTACTACCACATGCTTTCAAATTTGTTATACCAAAGTAATTATTTGATAGTTTAAAATTATCGGTGCAAGAGTGTCAAATAGTTAATACCCTTCAACAGCATTGCGGTATTTTTTTTTGTCTAGGACGAACCATAACTCCTATACGAAACGTAATAACCTCTATGGACTAATCGTACCGCCATATGAAACACAACCAGCGGTGATGTGCTTTTAAAAACAAGGTTGGGTTAGAAAAACAAGTTTTGTTTCTTTTATTATTTATTTTACATTTTAGTGTCAAAATAATATGTATCCGATCGTGATTATATTAATCACAAAGAATGGAAAATTTGCTAATCTAATTTTTAAAGAATGATAACGAAATACAGTATAATTGCGACAAAATATACAATCTTCGTAGATACATAAGAGTGTCAAATACCTTACACATTGACGTCCCCCATTAAATTATGCTTTTAGTACAAATAAATCATGTGGTATCTACTCAGTTTATATTTCATTCTCTTCAAAAGACGTCGTATTACATCCCAATAAAGTTATTTGCAATGTGAGTGAAAACTTAACAAATTCACGGCGCACGGAAAAGTATCTATCCACACTTAGACTTATAAAAACGTAAATAACATGTGCATTATTATCGACAAATCATGAATCAACATACTTTCTGGCACAAAAAAAAATGATCCAAAATTAATTGCTGTATAATTTTACTGACTGTTTTCCTATCCAAAAGAACTTGTACAGAAATTATAGCAAAATTATTTAAACCAGATTGTCTAAATAATAAAATAGCAAATAATACCATTATAAGCATAATTTAAAAAACGAACATCTCAACTGTCTTTTATAAATTAGAGAATGGATACTAAACAAACTTTTAATATAAAACGTTTTATATACAAAACGTTTAAGATAAACATATATTTAAACTAAATCATACCCCAATTATAAAGAATATAACTCATCCGAGTCAAGCTTATGTTTTTTCTCAATTTTCTTCACATTTTTCTCATCCGATTCCATAGGTTCGGATTTAACGTCATTGTCTTTTGTTGAATGTTTACTTTTATCAGTTAAGTCCAACGATTTAGAAGCATTTGATTCTTTTATCGATGACGAAATATCTTCTTTTAGACCCGACGATCCTCCTTTTTTAGTTTCCATTCTATTTGCTGCAAGTTCCAGTATAGGATCAATTTTTTCGCGAATTTCTTGTAAAGTTTTCTCGTATACTTTAGCACAAACCTACAAACATATTTTATGGAGAAATCAATGAGCAAATTCTTTATATCTGCAATATTATTTAATAACAAATAATGTTTCATTATTTCACAATATACTTTGTGTGCACATCCATATACTGACAGCAGTCAGTGTCTGAATATTTTACAATATTGACGTAAATATATCATCTAAAGCTTTGATACATCAATTTGTTAAAAAGTACCAGAGCTTGATGCTTCACATAAAAATAAAAATATTAGAGGTCATTTCATAGAAGCAATAATTTTATGGAATATCAAGCCAAAATTAATGTCTTACCGTGGTCTTATTCAAACATTCCTCTACTGTCTTCAATTTATCCTTGTAGTCTCTAACATCAATATTCAATGATTTAATATTAATGCTAGCTTTGTTCGCTTTCTCTGTCAATCGCTGATTCTCAGATTTGAATTGAAACATTCTACTTTCCGCATCGACACGTGCTTTATCGCTGCGGTCTATTTGTGTTAAGAGTTTAGCGACATCGACAATTCCACCACGATACATGACAAGACCTATATGTAAACAAAATCATTTTGAAATATTTATTGCTCAAAATCTACTCCATAGTCAACAACTCAAACTGTTGGGGTAAAGATTCCTTCGTCTTGTTTGTATACGTTCCCAAAGTGTTATTTCTTTATCTCTCGTAGAAACCAAAATATTCAAGATATCTAGTTAGATGCTTAAGATACTAATTCTTTCAAGGTCAAATTACTTGAAATATAATCGTCTAGATTTTTTAATTCACAGTACTAGACAATCTTTCGAAACATAAAATAAGATACAGGAGCAGTTTTGAGAAAATGAGCCGCAAAAATGTAAAATAAAGAACACTGGTGTATGTGTTAAACATTGATTTTAGAAGTGTTTAATAAAATTGAGTTTTAAACAGGAAAAATAAGTTCAATGTTCTATCTTAATGTTTGAGATATATCAGAGTTATTAAACTTTTCTATGAGTTTAAATTCTATAGCATATATGTTACGACCAAGGAATACCCCCGTCAACCTTGGTCGTAGCAAATCAGAATGTTTTTAGCACTAGAAATAACCTGAATTGTTTAGTGTGTACACTTTTATTGAACTGTATCAGCGTGGATCCCGCGGTGTTAATTGCAATCCAGAATAATAGTAGTATACACGTTCGTTTTTTGTCCTTCGTTTCGTAAAACATAGAGAGAGACCTCTTTAAAATTTCAAGTCTGGGAGTTCCTGCATGGCCTTTATAATCCGGGGCATAAGTTAATTATTGGCTGGTTAATGTCTTATTGTTACAGAGCAGTTTTCATATAGTAATAAACATTCGAAGTTAAAGTACATACTATGAATTTTTCAGAGTTCACCCACTATTCAGATTAACTTGTTTATTGGTAACTAGAATAGACAACTGGCCTGTAATCACTAAAGTGTCTGATGTAAGTTTTGTACGTATGATGAAGAGTTTTAGGATTAGTCTCCAGAGTATTCTCTTGAGAGAAAAATGAGATTGACGTGTTCCAGATACTGGAAAGCATTTGATTAGTCTGAATTTTATTTGCAAATTTCCTTAAAAGTGGTATTGAGGTCAGGCATTTCATCCGATAGTGGAATCCACTTCCCATAAATGTGTTTACGTATGTCCCTTTTATCTTGAAAGTATTTTTAATCAAGTTGATGAAGGCTCCAACTTATTATCATCGTATTTTTATTGTGGATGTACTGCGTCCAAAATAACCACTCTGACTAGACTAGGTAATGACACTGTAATGAATTAAGCCCATGTAATTCATTACAGAATTCTATAAAAAAAAATTGAATCCTCATTAAAAAAGTTCAAAGTGAACATAACACGTATAATTTCTGTCTTCAAATAATACATGAAGTTGTTGGTGTTTGATCTTAATTAATATTAATTTAATTAAAGCTTTGCTCTATAATATATAGCAAAGTCGTATGGTTGGTAATAAGTCGTAATGTATTTCTTTTTAAATTTTTGTTATGTAATTGGTAATAATGAAATTTTTTAATAACTACATAGTTAACAATCTTCATTGTATTGACATTATTGTGATGAATGTTATTTATATTGTTATTGTATTATTTAATAACTAGATGATAACCCGTCGTAAAACGACTATTCATTACCAGTCATATTTTATTTAAATGTAATTACAAAATTTGACCTTTAATTTCACATATTAAATAGAACAATACTTTTGCTCTACGTTGTATTCAGCTTATATTTGCTTCTAAATACAAACAACTATTTTTTATATTACAATGGCACAAGAAAAATCACAATGAAAGTAGGTCAAAGGCGTTCCAGACGGACAAAGCTAGACGTTTATATTTCTGTATGCTATTTGAATAGATGTGTATTGTTTCGTCCTCTCATTGTTTGTTGTAGTTTAGTTTATTTTTGTTACTAACGACGTCGCAAAAATTAGAAATTGCAATTTTCGCCCGTAAAGGGGCTTTAGTTTATTTACAGTAGAATTAGATGCATTCCATTATATTTCAAAATAGATAGGGATTAAAATTGTTGGCTATTACATTTCAACAAAGACAACACACGTGTATATTTCTGTATTTATTTATTGTTCTGATTAAGGGGGGTGAACCCGTCAATAAAGTATTTTATTTTACTCTGACTTTCACAACTGATGTGAAGTAATTGTTTTAACATTTAGTTTGAAAGCATTCAAAGGTGTACTCAGTTTTGTGGAGAAGACTTTAAAACGCAACAAAATGCTTTAAGAGAAAGATTTCAATATTGTAATGTACACATAAAAATAAATATTACCATTGTCGTTAACGCGAACAATTGAACCACATTCTGTAGCCCCTTTCGTATCACTGGCATTTGAAGTAGCATCACCGTCATTCACATCGTTCCTATCATTAGTACGCACACGTTTCGAAGGCGGAGAATATACGTCGAGATCATCGTTAAAAATCGGTAACAATCGTTTATTGCCAACTGCTAAAATTTCTATATTAGGATTTACTAATACTTCTGAAACGTTTGCGATTGAACACGGATCATCTGTGGCTTCTTTAGATGTTTCCTTTTTAGTAGATGAAACCTCATCCTCGCCTTTTGTCCTACACAGAAAATTGAAAAGGATAAAACAAATTAAATACAAAACTAACTAACCACAAGAGGTAAATTATTAAATGAACGTACCCATCAGTGAGTTTCCTATAATGCAAGGAATCTCTGCTAATTACTTTTCCGACTAACTTGCGTACTTGTGAACGCGATAAACATAAGCCCAATGTGTACAATAATTCTTCCATGTCCTTTTCGAAGATATAGCCGCAATGTGTTTGATCAAAGTAAATAAATGATAGTAAAAGATCTTTATCACGCGTGTACGTTTTGGAACGAGTGCGTCTAGTTTTCTCATTTCTTTTTTTATCCTAATAATAGACAAAATTAAAATTATACAGAAAACCATTATTGAATCACAGATGTAGACTGAAACGAATAAAATTTATAAATTTTTGAATGATTTTCGAAATCTGACTTTTCCATTTAATGCCGCAATTCCCAAGCCATTCTCAGCCTGTTCACTTGTACTTAGGTTTCTTTTGAACATAGCCCAATCAGAAATATGGGGAGGATGCTTATTTTTATGCACAAAGCTATGTTGTTTTAGGTAAGCAAGTTTGTCATTAAATGCGCATAATGTGGAAACAACAAATCTGACATGTGGAACCTGCTTTATTGCATTAACGGAATAACATATTTTTTAATCTCATTAATGTATACCTTCGTATTAATTGTTCCCCTTAACATTTGTTGCCATATTAGTAAAGGCCTTGTCACATCTAAAAACTAACGTTTTAAAATAACACGTCAAAAGTGAATCGACCGTGTTGGGGCTATTTTTAATTACTTTGCTATGAAGTGATGCGATCGTTGTAGATTATCAAGCAACTTTCAATTTTTTTACGAGGTTCTTCATACTTCATCTCTTCGCAATCACAAGTTCCTCGTTAAAGTAGTAGATCTCAATCACCAAAATTACAAGTAAATTAAAAATTTAAAAGCAGAGACAAATTAACAAGCAATATTAACTTTGAAAAAGTCTCATTTAATGCAAAGCCTACCTACTTCAAATTTTCTTTTACAAAAAGTCAATTCGTTTCAGTCCTGGGTGGAGCTTTATAGAATCAATTTAGTAACTGGTTGGTTTGGAAAATTATTATGTTGATTAATACATATTTTATACATTTTATAGAGCATCCTATAATTAATACAAAATAGATGATTCTAAATTGATCAATTCAATAATCAGAAACTGTGATAGTATTTTTAAATGTACAACAGCACTGATAAATAATAAAATGAGATATATTTACCTTATCATCATCATCGCCTACATTATCATCATCCGATTGATCAGCAGCTTTCTTTTTGTCCTTATCGCCAGTATCAATACCATTCTTTTTATCTTTTTCATCCTTTTTATCATCTTTCTTGCTATCCTTATCGTTCCTCTTACTATCTTTCTGTTCTCTTTTATTATCTTTATCATCTTGTTTATTATCGTCCTTTTTGTTTTTATCTTTGTCATCGTCGCGTTTAGTTGAAGACGAACGATTTTCATCGGTTGATGATTTCTTATCATCTTTCGATTTCTCCTTCACGCGGTCATGTCTATCCTTTTCTTTAGACTGAAATTATAAACAAACAATAAAACATTGATCACATTTAATGATTTATTTATTTATAGATCTAAAAGTCGAATAAAAAATATGTTAGTATATGAATTGAAAAATTAAATGATTTTACAAATGTTATTCAACTGCCGTTGACATCTTTTGATGTACAGAATAAGCAAAAGAATGTCACGTGCAAATGATTCAATTTTGTATCTTTCTGTGTATTTTAGAAAAAAATGTTTCAAATCAAATTGTACGAGCTTTTGGTAGCCTATACAATAAAGTTTATCCAAGTACTCTATCTTTTATAGTTCCTAAGATATATCGAAAAGATTGTACAATTTTAAACGTGGCAACGTCGCGTTCTACACCAGCTTCAGGCATGGTACTAATTTCTTTCGACGCATAAAACAAGATGCTATATGCGATCAAACTTTCATTGTGCACCCGACACTGATAACAACATTTATTCAATTGCAAAAACAGTTTATATGTTTCATACAACGTAAAATATTTTTCATGTTACTTTGCACATATGTCCTATACTGTTGAATGTCGGTTGCCATGGCGACAAATTGCGACATTTTTGTCATTTATCTACTAGTAACCAACCAGGCCCAGATGGGGTTCCATCTAGCCTAATTAAAGTGTGTGCTTATACTCTGTGTATTCCATTAACATTTTTATTGAATAGATCACTTAAATAAGGGATTTTCCCGAACCAGTGGAAAACTGGTTATAGTTCCTGTTTTAAAAAATGGCGATAGAGGAAACATCAGAAACTATAGAAGTATATCCATTCAATCTGCTATACCCAAACTACTCGATGTCTTAATCTATGACTACCTTAGTTGTCAATGTAAGCCTATATTTATTGAGGAACGCATGGCTTTAGACTTGGGAAATCTACCGTTATTAACTTGTTATTTATTTAACTATATTCTCATAGCGTTTGAAAAAGCAATACAGGTTGATTCTGTGTACACCGATTTTTCTAAGGCCTTTGGTAAAGTTGACCACGAATTGTTGCTTCACAAGTTAAATAAATTGGGTTTTCATGGTTACATCAGATGTTCCACAGGGTGACCTTTGCTCTCCTTTATTGTTCAATCAATTTATTAACGATGTAGTCACTTCTTTCAAGTTTACTAAAATCCTTAGGTTCGCAGATGATCTAAAAATTTGTGGTCAAGTCTCAAGATGATCAATTCAATATGCAATTAGATTCGGATAGTCTTCTAAAATTCTATCGGGATCATTATGTAGATCTAAACATATACAAATGTTACTCTATCTCTTTCACTAAATCTCGGCATAACTTTAACTTCTCATATGAACTGGATAAATAAAACACTATTAAGACCTTGGTGTATTGTTTGACCCTAAACTTTCTTTTTGCGATCATATAAAGTACACTGTTATGAGCAATAGAGAAATTTTAGGTTTTGTTTTGATACATACTTGACTTTAAACAGATCAAAATTAGAATACGCTTCGATAATATGGTCACCTTTATATACTAAATACATTATACAACTTAAGAAAGTTGAAAATATTTTTTAAGATACTGTGTCTTCAGGGTGCGTGTTATAATTCACGATGACAATTATGAGTACATCAGGCTTCTACTTAATTTACCCACACTTAAAACAAGAAGAGACGTGTTTGATGTATCGTTCATTTATAAATTACTCATCCATTCAGTACACTCAATCGAGCTTTTGGAATTAAGTGGAAGGTCCCTGAATGATAATTAACACACAACGTGTCATTTTATCTGAGTACACATGCCACTAAGTACACTCAACACAATCCAATCGAAAGGGCACTAGCTTTAATAAATAACAATCATCTATCATTGGATACTTCTTTCAATGTATTGAAGAATAATGCCTTTTCCATATTATGAACTACACTAGTTTATTTTAGCTTTTGTTTGTTGATCCCGTCCGCGACCGTTATCATCCAGTGTTTTAAGTATATTTACTATTATAGTTAATTACTATTATAATTACTTATTTTTATTATTACATTGCTCGTATCATTTGTACTTTTAAATTAAAAAAACTATTTAACATTTTTGTTTTGTAATATTTTAATTTAATTTGTGGGGATTCCGTCAATAAATAAGGTTTCTTACTGTTATTTTGGGAACGTTTGAAAATTAATTTATTACATAAAGCCATAAAGCGCAATTTTGCCATAAGCCATACGGCATAAGGCGCAATTTTGTACATACCGATCATCACAAATAAATATAACTTGAACCTGGCAAGAGAATTATAGATTCAATCGCTATGCGGAAGGATACAAATCTCCAGGTACCTTCTACATAATATTATAATATAAAACAAATCTTATTTCATATATGGCATGAAATATATTCCCTGAAAAACAAATTAATAAAAATGTAGAAAGATACAAACCTTGTCTGGTAATTGATACAGTGCTTTAAATATATTGAAACCAAAATCTCGCATAAGCATTTCGTTGAACAGTTCGGCGAAGAGCGATACTTCAAACGAATGCTCTTTGTTATCTTCGGGACGATAATCCAATAAAACAGATAGCGACATAACAGTGCATTCAAATTTACCAGATTTTGCCGAACGAGATGGATGTACTAGTATATGAGGTTGCTCTGGTAACGTGTAACGTTTCTCCATATGCTGACGTTCACGATCAGTTAATTTACGAGTTAAATCAATCTATATACATAAAACAGGCTACATCAATGAAATATAT
>WYDF02319072.1:0-14531 GCA_009867245.2 Adranes taylori
TTCGGTTTGTTCTCGTATATGACTGAGAAAAATCTTGGTCCTTTTGCGAAACTTTAAAAGAAAATGACGAATGTATGTAAATATGTTCTGTAAATATAAGAAATTCCAGCCACGATTCGCTCGTATAACATATACGGAAAAATTCCCATCCGGACGAAAAATATGACATTGGTTATAGTGCACTGGGGAACGCTTAAAAAAATCTACCGCGTTACATATGAGAAAGAGAGATAGATAAAATGCAAAGGCCGGACCTTATATATGAATATAAATAATTTGTCAATGAAACAAAATAGAAAGACTTTGATCAGAACTTCAGATGTTAGTGTCGATAAAGCTGTCCTCTGCTTTACTTTTTTAAATTTATTAGTTCGTCAAAATATGCTTCAAATAAGTACAAAGTGTTGCAGATTTTATGCATCTGTCTCTTGGAGCACTTCTTACAAAATGCTATACGATAGTAAGGAATTTAGCCATGTCAATTACTTATTTGAATTTCTGTGTTGGTCTGTTCAGAATTCGACTTCCGAAAAGATGTATTCATGTCCTTTAAGTTTCCTCGGGTCGCAAAATATTTCTTATGTGGTTTTTATATTTTATTACTGATTCTGTATTTAGTTTGTTGTGCATATAATATTAAAAACTGTACTGTCTCAATTTTTGTATAAATCATTAGTACATTTTGTAGATTTTATGGACTCTTTATGGGTCTCTTGGAGCACTTGTAACAATATGCTTTATAATATTTTGGAACTTAGCCTTGCCAGTTAATTATTTGATTTTTGAGCTGGTGTTGATTTGTCTGTCCAAAATGCTAATACCGATAAAATATATTCTTGTCCTTCAAATTACCTGGCGTGTCAAAATATTTAGTATACGGTTCTTATTTTTCGTTACTAAATGTGTCATTTGTTTGTGGTGTATACAATATTACAAACATTTCTCAATCTTCGTACAAACATTAGTATATTTTATAAATTTTATGCCCCTGTTTTTTGGAGCACTCAGTATGCGTTGCTTATGATATTTAAGAATTTTGCCGTACGAGTTACTTATTTGAATTTATGTGTTGGTGTTGATTTGTATGTTTAGAATGCGATTTCGGATAAGATATGTTCATGTCCTTTAAGTTACCTTGGGTCCCAAGATATTTGTTATATCTTTAATTTGTGGTGTACATAATATTAAAAACTCAATTCTTATATAAATCATGAATACATTTTGTAGATTTTATGCAACTGCCTCTTGGAGTACTCGTTACAAAATGCTTCATGTTAGGAACTTAACCATACGATTCACTTATTTGAATTTTTGTGCTAGTGTTGATTTATCTGATCAGAATGCGACTTTCGATAAGTTTTGTGCATGCCTTTTTAGGTCGCATAAACATTATTATATGTTTTATATTTTTCTTTATTAATTATCTTTATTAATTGACAATATTAAAAACTTTCTTGTCTCAATTTTTGTCTAAATAATTAGTACATTTCGTAGATTTTATTTACCTATCTCTTGGAGCACTTGTTACAAGCTGTTTTATAGTATTTATAAACTTAACCATACGAGTTACTTATTTGAATTTTTATGTGGGTCTTGATTTGTTCCCAATGCGATTCCTGATAAGATACATTTATGTTCATTAAATTACCTCGGGTCGCAATATCTTATTTGGTTTTTATTTTTCATTGCTAATTTCGTCTTTATTTTTCTGTGTATATAATATTAAAAACTTTATTGTATCAATTTTGATATAAATCATTATTCCATTTGGTAGATTTCATGCACCTATTTCTTGGAGTACACGTTACAATATGCTTTATGGTATTTAGAAATTTAGCCATACGAGTATTCGAATTTTGTGTGGGTGTTGATTTATCTATTCAGAATGTGACTCCCGATAAAATTTGTTGATGTACTTTAAGTTACTTCAGGGCGCAAAATATTTATTATACGGTTTTTATTTTTCATTACTAAATGTATATTAAATTTGTGGTGTATATAATATTAAAATCCTTCTTGTGTTAATTTTGTATAAAACATTAATAATTTTTGTCGATTTTATGCACCTATTTCTTGGAGCACTCTTTACAAGATGCTTATGATATCTAGGAATATAGCCATGCGAGTTACTTATTTTAATTTTTGTGTGAGTGTTGATTTGTCTGTTCAGAATACGACTTCCGATAAGATATGCTCATGTCCTTTAAGTTACCTCGGGCCACAAAATATTTCTTCTATCGTTTTAATTTTTTATTACTTATTGTATCGTTATTACAAACTTTTTTGTCTCAATTTTTGTCTAAATCATAGGTACTTTTTTGCAAATTTTATGCACTTATTTCTTAGAGCACTCGTTACTAGATGTTTTATGATATTTAGTAAATCAGCCATGCGACTTACTTAATTTTAATTGTGCGTGTGTGTGTATGCTGATTTGTCTGTTCAGAATACGACTTCCTATAATATATGTTCATGTGTAATATATATGTTACTTCGGGTCATAAACTATTTTTTATACGGATTTTATTTTTCATTACTAATTGTACCTTTAGTTTGTGGTGTATATACTATTTAAAATTTTATTGTCTCCATTTTTTTCTGTCATTAGTACATTTTGTAGATTTTATGTAAATGTCTCTTGAAGTTTTATGATAATTAGAAATTTTTCCATGCTTGTAACTTATTTCAATTTTTGTGATCCTGTTGATTTGTGTGTTCAAAATCCGATTTCTGATAAGATATGTCCATGTCCTCTAAGTTACATCGAGTCACAAAGTATTTCTTATATAATTTTAATTTTTCATTATTAACTGTATCCTTAATTTTCGGTTTATATAATACTAAAAACTTTATGTACTACGGTTCTGTAGATTAAGTCTATATCCGTGCTAATAATAATTTCATTTGTGCATTTGGCGTTTCTAATAAATGTACTCTGGCAAACCTACTACAATAATTGTAAATGTTATTCTCCACCTCCATGGTTGTGCCTAACTGAAAATCGTGTAAGCTATCCGAAAAAATTTACTCAACTGTACGTCACGCAAACTATGTAAGGGTTACCCTCTATCCCATTCCCGAATGTTAATTTTAATTTTACCTCAGTGTAACGGCTGTAATAGATTTCTATTTGCCGCTTGCATTTTTCTTCAAATCACGTGATTTCAATAATTTGGCATTATAGCGAGGTACATTAGAATACCCGGTGAGTTGCAAACGGACAATTTCTGCGATTCCGCCAAAAGACTAATCTGCTTTAAGGACATTAGAAACTTTGCTAGACATAAGTTTTTCTTTATGTGATCCAAGTACTATGTGCGACTCGAGCTTTTTTTCACATTTTAGTAGGTCTGGGGTATTACCTGCGGATCTAATCCAACAGTTGAATATTCCGGTTCCTTATTCCTTCTCTTATGGAGCGAGTGCCTTCAAAACTGGACTGGTACAGCCGGATAAAACAAACTGCTAGGTTGTGCTACATCGTCTGTTTGCTAAGGTTTCTTCTATTTTTTTACTCGCAATAACCATATTCTTTGCTGCCCATATCAGTTTAAATAAGTAGATCCTAGCGAGCCTAATACATTTTGACATTCGTTCGGCATTCGTCAGACAGAACCAATTTTAGCACTGATTTTGTAATGGCGCCTGCATGTCACTTACTATAAAAGATCCGTTGTTAGTTATATTTACTTCTTATGTGTCCCTGAACACAAAATAAAAATTGCATAGATTTTGATGCGAGATACTGATGACCACATAGACTGCCGGCAACGCGAAAAGCGAAGCTGTCCACGTACGGGAACCATCGTAGGCAAGTACGGGAACTGGGGGATTCATAGATAGCTGATTTTTAGGCCACGCATGTTTTATTTAATTTACCCTAAACAACTATCGTGCAAATTGAATTTACGAGTTATAAGGTGACATAAGGTCAAAAGTAAAAGATTTATCTTTTGTTTTATGATCTAAATTCTTCTGTGAACGAAATTACTAATTAATTATTTTGACGACTTTCATGGTTTATGATATAAACGTTAACTTTAATTTAACTAAATATTTGGTTGCGAATGTGTCTAACCTTCTACTTATTCCTAGGCCTTCTAAGTTTCGAACACCTCGCCGTTACAGGTCACCCTTCCATACGTTCCATGCATCCATGAGCAACTAATTTGCATTCTTGTTCGCTGAAACTCACCTTTCCCTTTGTAGATTCAAGATAATTCTAGTCTTTGAATTTCTGTCTCGAGTAAATTTTGAACGAAACAGGCTTGTAAAGAATACAAGAAAAAAAGGGGCAGGAACGAAAGCAGAATCAAATCTAGCATTTCGTGTTTATTGCTACTGATTTCAATGTCTATAATTATTATTTCTGTTGAAACACTAAAATACTTGTTATCTGTCTCATGTTATTATGTTGTTATCTACTTGACGTTTTGTTTTCTTAATTCAGTTAATTTTAATTAGAAATATGTTACATAACCAATCGTTTTTAATATTTGTATTTCTCATGCTTTTAAAAATCCTGGTTAAATATTACGTGCCTTAAAAGTTGAGTGACCAGAGTATACTTGACTGGCGCTTAAACATGCTTTTCAAGGACTAGGCATATCAAATAGCATGCTGCTTGATGAACCTGTCTGGAGTATGTTCACTGTCATCCTGGTTGTCCTGGTGTTCTAAATGGTTGTTCACCTCTTCTTCTGATGTTGACAAAGTACTTGTTAAGGAATGGTTATAAAAGAGGAAGTGAGTGAATGAAATAAGAACTGAGTGGCGAGAGAAAGGAAGGTTCAGCTAAATAATATGAATGAAATTATCTATGTGTACTCGATGTGATGTGCAAAATTGCTCAGTCGACTACGGTTAGCGTCTAAAGTACGCTAGATTCAGCGCCTCCTCTCATGCGAAATTTTCTGCGAAGGAGCTGCCCCTGACGGATTAGCTGGCCAGTGGCAATTTGCGTGACTCCGCGAGAGGATGAGCCTGGTTTGAATGAATCTTCTGCCGCCATAAAATTTTTGATAGGTTATCGGGAGGTTATGATTTTTCACCAATATAAGAGGTTGAAAAATCATAACCCTTCCTGATATAAAAATTTCTGATATTTATAAGTATCAACGTTTCATTGCTTTTGTGAGGGATATCTTAGAAAATGTAAATGATGGTAGTTTCCAAACGGTGGTGTGTAGCTTCATGAGGTCCAAATTTTAGAAGAATTGCATTGAAAACACCTTCTGCTAAAATGCGTGGAACTGTTATCCAACTAGGATCGTTGGAAGTACCAAAATGATGCAAAGTGGAACAACTGCTTATAGAAAATGAGAAAGGAAAATACGCTAAACGCCTTTTTTTAGCTAAAAAACTAATCATAATAAAAAGCGTTCGTAAAAGAAATCTGTACATACGAAATTATTCTATCTATGAAAATGTACGTATATACCTATGTATGAAAGCAGTCGCCGTATCTTCTAGAGCAATGTTCGACGAAAGATGTTAAGAAGCGCACGCTTTGAGAATAAACGCACGAACGACGGCATCATTTGATCTTGGCATTTGATCAAAAAAATTATTTCTTCCATCGGAAAAACACAAGATCGATGACATCAATTATATAAATTATAGCTAGCACGTAACATTCTTCATGCGAATTAACTTATATCAAACTAATTAAACGAATTCCAGGCACCCTATATTAATAAATGGAATCGATGTATTATTTGTAATCAATAATAAAAGTCATGTAGGTGCTGTGTTAGCTGCCCACAAGAACACAAATCGTGGAAGTCTAGCAAGACCCACAGCCACCTGTGCCCTCAGTAAGCCACTGAAAACCAGAGGGGCAACCACATCAGTTCCAGCGTGAGGTCTCATGTCAAACTGGCCTGGTGCCCGAGGGATATATTTCCGGAAGCCGTTTATTCTGTATTTGTTTGTGCCATACAAGTCGCTAAGGCTCCCCATTAGCTGCGTCGCGAGTAGAAGTCTCTCACACGTTACAGTTTGGCGCCCAAGCAGCCACTGTATAGTTCTCGCGAGAAGAAGCGACAATTAGAGAGGAAGAAGAAAGAAAATAGACAATTGGACCAGTTGGGTACCGTGTAGGCAAGATATACCGTCTGAAGTAAAGTGGAACTCATCGGCGAAATTAATAGATTTCAGTTGGATAATACAGGAAGTGTAGAAGATTCAAGGAGACCGTTGAATTAGATCCTTATATTAAAGGAAAGAATACTGCATCGCCGCCGGTTGTCGCGACGCACAAAGAGGCTGGATCTAAGGAATGATCTCAAACGCCCACTACTCCAACGAAAGAACGGACGTTGGTGTTTTTGTACAAGGACTAGACGACTAGACGGACTAGGAAGAATAGCAAGATGCTTATAAGGAAAATATGTAGGCTGCATTACCAGATTTGTTTAGAAGCTCAGCGCTTCTGTGGTACATGAATAACCGAAGCCAATGGAACAATTGTTGAGGTACATTTGTTGATGACTTCTGAAGATAATTTTTCACAGTAGATTACAACGTCAATCTGAAACTTGGAATTAAGCAAAGGCTACACCGCGAAAACAAGTCTAAGGAGCATATGCAACAAATATGCAAGTTTTTATTAGACGACATGGGAGGATCAGCGCAACAGAAGAACTACATTGGATTTATTGAAATCTGCAACCCCAAGTTTCATTTCGTAATTCAAAGAACAGTACATTTAATCTGAGTAATTTAGTAGAATGGATAATGGAATATAAATCACTACAGAATGAATGATAAAGAACTAGCAAAACTAGTTCAACCTTCAACACAAGAATATCTGTTAGCATTAAATGCCAACTATAACCAAAGGAATTCTTTGTTGGCCTTTTTGAAAATGTAAATAAAAGGTGGACTATTCCGATCACAGTGGAAAGGAAGCCGAATGGTATTCAAAATGCAAGACAAGGAAAAATGTAAGGATATTTTAAACTGTCCAAGCAGGCAGCGACACCGTTAAGGACCTGTATGGTACGGCAACTATAGTCTCTCAGACGTTCAGCCGTAGTAGAAAAATAAATTCTGCAAGGAAGAAGAAGACTATATCAAGCAGTATGTAAGAATAGAGATTTCTAGAGAGTCTTGACAAAATCGAGCCGAATAAAGTATTCAAGATAACAAAGGGCGACGTCAGGGTAATTTTCCAAAGAAAGCAATTAGAATATTGGCAGATTCCGTTGCACTAAGAGAGCAACGCAATCACAGCATTTACAATACAGAAAAGGATTATTCTAATTCAATGCAATGCTGTTTGGCTTGCATACAGCAACGAACCGGCAGAATTTCAAACCACTACTAGATAGCATAACACCAGATTTGGTAACAGTCCATTGCGCAAATTTGGACGACATAATCGTGCTGGAAAAACATTTGAGGTATATCTTACCAACCTGCGTAAAGTGTAGAGGCAATAAATGGGATACTGCCACCACAAAACATAAGAGAATTGCGAAGTGTATTGTATGGGGAATTGGAATGATACACGGTATTAACGGATTAAATATACAAAAGGACCAAGTAACCAATTGGCCCCTACTCTGTCACGACATCATATGGTCAAATAAGTAAACACGAAAGATTAGTTTTAAATAAGAAGATTTTGGACCGTAACGTAGAAAACAAGTTTCGGTAGGCATCAAGAAACTGATTAGTGGATAACCTGCCGCGACATCAGCTCAAGTAAGAAGAGAAAGCCCTCGCGATTTCCGATTAACAGAAGATATATTTGGTGAAAGTTTTTGTGGAGCCTGCTCAGCGGATGGTCACTTTATTCCGACTGAGAAGTACGCCCATGCAATTGGTACAACCGTGAAAAGAAAGATGAAATAAAGAAATATCCTAAAAATATGCCGGTTATTGCAGAAAGATAGGAAATATATACAAATATTTCTCGAGTCAAATAGGTTAGCCGAACCAGAAATGTCGGACACGATGGACAGATCGTGAAACCGATACACTTGTTTCCGGTATCAAGTGATAACCGATGGTAAGTATCTTCTAACTGTATAAATGAGAATAGGTATGAATGGGCAATAATGAATAAATGTAACTTGGACTATTGCTACATGTTTCAAGAAAAAGCCTTGATAAATGTACTATTATGAAAATAATATCGAATTGTAAATACCTAATATTTTGTGTTTACTGTTACTGCTTCTGGTCTGTTTTATTTTATAAGATAAAGATATATTCATCTCAATATCTGTACCAGCCGAATAGAAACTGCGCAGGCCGATGATCAAAGCCGGATACATCATGAAACCTCGAGGTCTCGAAACCTTCTCGAATTCAGATTGCCGTAATAGTACCAGAAAAAAAAATTGTGAAGAAGCTGTTGACTGGTTGAAAACTGAAATTACGAAAAAAACTCAAGAACCGAAGAACTGAAGATGTATTAGATTTTAAGAGAACTTGGTAAATAGATTATACAGAAAAAATTAAGTAAACGGCAGAAGTATGTACCTAAGCACGTTACATTCCTCACGATAATTAAATTATGTGAAGTTAATTAAATGATTTCCGGGCACCCTATATGAATAACAAATTGAATGCATGTATTATCTGTAAACAATAATAAAACTAACGTAGGCGCCGCGTTAGCTGCCCACAAGAACACGAATCTTGGACGTCTTGCAAGGCTCACAGCTACCTGTGTCCTCAGCAAGACGCTGAGAACCGGAGGGACAACAATATCTGTTCCAGTGTGCGGTCTCACGTTAAACTGACCTGGCGTACGATGAATACATTTCCGAAGGCCGTTTTATTCCGTCTGTGACACCGTCTGTTTGCACCATCTGTGACAAGTCCCTAAGGCTCCGCGCTAGCTGTGTCGCAATTTGGGGTCTGTCACACGTTACAAACTGTATAAGCATGAGTGAAGAAAGCTGATCGGATTGTAGATAAATCCATTATGGCTAAAAGTACCAATAGAGTAGGTAATTATGTAATAGGTAATTATGTAAGAATATAATCGATGTTTGCAATTTACCAAAAGAAGAAGTAAAGTAGTGATAGTTATCGATCGTTATCTTGGTAGGAATTTATTTATTAAGTTGAATTAAAATGATTTGAAATGAATTAATAAGGTAACGGTATGTGATCTAAATTAAGTTTGTGATGGTAGGAATGACAAAAACTGAGTAGAATAATTTTATAAATAATTTGGGATCTACTTAACGAACTGGAATGCTATGTAATCTATTTGTATAAAATATTAATTGAATACAAATATTATTTTATTTTATTATTTGGATGAGGCGTTATTTATTATGAATGCACTAGTTATGTTTTACTTCTTTTAGTCCACATACATGCATTTGCTAAATCAATCTCAACACATTTTGTTAAAATGATGCGACTGCTTTATTCCAATTGTCTTCACTAACGGATACGCTTTGTTGTTGATAAAATTGCCCATAGTTTAGTTAAACTTATGTTTGATTTTGTAGAATTAAATACGAAAAGTACTCGTAAGTCTGCCGATGGCAAAGCCTAGTGTTGTATTTTAAGAGGGCATTATAACTACAATCTGTTGTAAGTAGAATTGCATTTTGTAGTTATCGTACAAGGTACAAGAAAGAATCGCTACGTACCCATTTCAGAGGATTCAGTCGCGTTGGCATGACAACCATCCTCCTGAATTTAAACGTCACAATATTCTGGCATTATTATCAAATCATGCAATTTGTAAAAGTTTTCCCCAACGTAAATAAACACTTTAGTCATACGTCGAAGTAGTCATATAAATTAACTTCCCGAACTCGTAAAACTAAGTTTGAAAATAAGCCCAACTAAACTGTATTCCATTTCTTACGAAAACAAAATTTAAAATGCCTTTTGTCTAAATAATTAACGAACATTCACGTAGAAAGAATTTCGAACTCGTTCGTAACACGGGAAATATGCGAAGAAGTTTTTTTCCTTTCGGATTCCCTCCACCAACCAATAAGCAGTAGCAAAAGGATAAAACAAGTTGCGCGAAAACATGCTAGATAAGAATAGGCAGATAAGTAAAGACCTTTCGGTTACACCTTTCCCGAGCCCTTTTTAACGAACAACCACTTCTTAAACATGCAGCTAAGATATAGCCGGAGAATCTAAAACACATTTTGACTTATATCTACAATAAATTGTTCAGAGTCGCACACAAATATTGTATTTCAGAATAGTTTTTTTCTAATTTAATAGGTATGTAATGACAATTTAAATCCAAATGTCTTAAAAAAGCGGTTAGTTCAAGATGTATGAACTATTTCACCCATTACTATAAGAGATCTTCAGCATCTTTTTTATTAGGGCAACCACTGTCACAATAGTTTTACTCAAAGGAATTAATAATATAAATGAAATTAATATTCTTATTATCAACTTGATAAATAATCGCCAAAATATATCCAGCCCTTCCTATTGCTGCTCATAGCAAAATTTAGGCATATTTTAAATTAAACATATTATTGTGTTTAGTTTACATCAATTTATTATGTAAACATCAATATTGTTCTATTCTCAAACTCAAAAAATATATATAATATAACCACCGCTATGGGCTAGCTGTCATCATCTGATTTAACCTAGAGAAATTGGTCGCAGACTTTATCCCGCTAGGAGAGCGCGTATGACTGAAGTTAAACGCCACCCATCGTGTCATGAACGTCATCCAGGCATACGCACCAACCGGTGACAACAAAGATGACATAGTCGACGAATAGTCGAGGAATGCCGAGGAATGCTAAACTCGCAGAGGCTCACGAAAAAAAAGGCAAAATCACAATTATACTTGGTGATTTCAACGCGAAGATTGAATGTGGAGCTGATGATGATACTTTCGGAAAGTACGGCCTAGGTGAACGAAACATAAGAGGTAACGTATTAGGCAGTTTTGCTGCGAACAGCAACTCTGTGTTGCCAACACATTTAAGAAAGGCCAACATTTTCAAACTCATAGCAAAACTCATAGCTGAAGGATTTACGCTTAGTCGGATGTCAACAGAAATTTTCAGAGCTGCGATCTCTCTCGCATATTGATACCTACATCCGTAGGTAGTCGGTGTTCTAAGAAGTAATGCAGATTGTTGAGATGCTCAATGATGCCTTGTTCCACCTACCTCTCACTTTGGGTGCTATAATTCCGGTACCAACAAATTATAATAATTGAAAACAATCAGAGTCCAATAATGCTTAAGTGCAGTGCGGTTTGCGTTCAAAAATTAGTAATACATAGGACGAATTATCATTCCAAGCAAACAGTTTTTAGGAAACTTCGCTCACAACTTCATTCAGATGCGTCACTGAAGCCATAGAGTTCCGTTCAAAATGGCCTTTTACAGGTAACTTGGCGCGGTAATTCAATATCTTTTATGTGTAAGAGCTGATCCTAAATTGTCTCCATTTTTTTTATAGACTTCAAGAGGAACGGGTTTCTCCCAATCTACTCCACTAAGCTATAATAATTGTAGAAGCAGTTTTACTACGATTGTTGCAGGACCAAGAAGTCGCAGCGGATATGGAAAGCTAGAGAGGGAATGAATTCCCTCTCCCAATGGATTCCTTTGTGATCATATTTAATGTTTGCAACTTTATACTTTAATACAATGTGTTCATAAGGAATATATTTTAACAGTGTAATAATAGTGCCACATAATAGCAGTCTTTGTTTGCATACCATTCTCTCCGAAGAAGACGTTATCATCGAACACCGTATATAGGTTAATGCTAGCCCATATGCTATTGATAATTGTTTGACTTCCAGTGAAGTATGTGCTTCTGATTATGTCAAATAAATTTATATCAAATTATCCACATAGAAGTCGTTTCTTAGTGTTTTTGAGGCTTGTACAAATGAGTACATAAATTCTTCGGCTAGTTCTAACAAACACTTTCCAGTCAGATGTAAACCTGCGATTTGTAGCACTTTCTCTTTTTTCAAACTCAACGGTGACCAGAATATATATATATTTTTTAGATTTTGTTTGTATTTGAGTTTGACGTGGGGGTTCTCAGCAGCATGTTCCCAGTAAAGGGGTGACTTTCACTAAGGGACATATTTGTGTTTGTATAAGCCATTTGGATTATTTGGAAATGGATTAGTGTAGTAAGAGTTTCCTATCTACACCGGAGTGTGGGAACCGTTGAAACGGTTTCAGCTGCGCTTTCTATGTCCAGAACAATGCCGTTTAGGGAATTCCATCTTCCCGCACCGTTGCTTCGTACTGACGAAACTGCTGCATGCTGACATATATGCCGCATACAAATTACATTAAGAGTAAATAGAATTTATGATGTTACTTTTATTATAAAGTTAAACACAATTAAATTGATGACACTAAGAACGTAGCAAGGTTTTATTTACTAATAGTTACTATTCACAAGCTTTATTTGATTACGACAGCCCAGAACAAATAGAAGATTTGTTTGAATTTTATTTCAATGTAACCGTAGAATCTTAAGCAAGCGTAATTAAGAAAAAACTAAATGTACATGAGAATTAGTAAGCGGTACAAAAGTACATATTTTCAAACTGCTCAATAAGTATTAGTATAATGAAACTTATACTTTAGCTGCAGTCATTACGAACAACATTACACTTTAAGAATATTTTTAACTACAGAAATTAAAAATCAGCTTTCTGCTGCAGTCTAAAACAATTGCTTTTATTGAGTGGCTTCCGCATGCTCAGAACTGTTCTAAAAATGCCATTCCCCTGCATTAAACTATCGCAATGGTGCCTGTACTCACTTTCGAAGTCTGGTCCGGCATAAAAAATTCAATCAATTGTTGTATATTTTATAATAAATGTAGAAAGGAAATTATTATGACTTTATTGTTAACTCAAAGCCATTATACTTCAATCTCGATTGTTGAAATGGCTAATAATGCCTTATTTCATCTACTTCTAACTTAAGGTGCTGTAAACCTATACCAACAAATCATAATCAGTGTGCAATCATTCTTAAGTGTAATGCTGGTTGCAGTCAAAAATTAAGATGCTCCTAATAAAGGAGATACTGATAATCCCTTATAAAAATGGGTGCAATAGTCTATACATCTTGAACCAGCTGCTTTTTAAAAACATTTGTTGTAATTAAATTATAAGTTCCTTGTTGGTATTACCATTGCTTACGTATTAAATCAATGGTTATATATTTTATAATAAATGTTACTCTATCAATTCTGTCTATTCTTCAAATTTTTTTGTCTCTTTATTCTTCAGCAATTCTATTTAGTCTTCAGGAGGAGGATCTCCAATGGACATGTATAAAGTATTTTTCATATTGATCTTTTGACCCCATTGATTTCTTTAGGAGATTTCATAGCACGTAGGAGATATTATCGTAGTCATCCTAGAATATTATTTAGTGGTGTGCAAGCAGTAACGTAGTTAACTAATATCCATCTATCATTTCCATTTGTCGCAATCCCTTGATTAATTCAAATTCTGCAGAGAGCTTCGTGTCTACATTGACTGCAATAGTACTGTTTTCCTATAATCTCTTCAGGGTGTTAATGTAAATAGATTGAATTTGAAAGAAATCAAGTTCTTTCCACAGTATTTTGATGGGCACAGAGTCATATCCTTTTTTTTAATAAATAAAAACTAAATGTGTTATCCTCCCGCGTGCCATTTTATTTTCGATTATTTGTTTGAAACAGAAAGCATTATCCATACCATATCAGATTGCTCTGTATCCACTTTGATATTTTAGTTCTTTGTAAAATTCTCTGGATCAGCTCAATTAGTATTCCTCCACGGCCAAGAGCTCAATTGTTTTTAATATGTTGGATCACTCTCATAACCTCCTCGACTGATACTGTGCACATTTAACATTTGATCGCATTTTGCTCGGTATAGAAAATGTTTCCATATTCTAGTCTATGCTTGACCTATCGATCTATACCAAGTACTTAGCGATTCATTTGAAGTTTTTCGAAAATTTTCTTTAACACATGCCAATATTCGCTTGATAGGGAATTCCCCAATAAATAATTTATCTATCCGCGTTTTTTGTTGTGAATCTTATGACGCTGTGATTCTCTTGTGACTCCTGCTTTAACCTCTCTATTTCTGGTGGAGTTTCTTTGTATATCGGTTGGAACTTTTGTCACAATCATTCATCGTAGAGTTGTTTCTTCTACTGGACTAAGAGTGCAAGCTATGCAGTCCATCAAATATTATAGATTTTTTTTTTTTCTTAATTTTGTTTTACATAGGAAGTGGAGAAACCTTCAAAAGTCGAAGGATGCCCGATGCATCCAACAGTGTGGGATTTCTACCCTAACTAAAACTCCACTCCCTGTTGGGATTGTATATTGTTGGGAGATTAGAGAGTTTGTTTGAAAGAGGATTTAGGATTTATCATCCTCTTCAACCTGGAACTGGTAGTGAGTGGAATTCTTTTAGAAATTATGGTAAGCTGATAACTTGCATGGTCGCGATGGTCTACAGAATACCTATCGCACCTTCAGCAACGAACAAAATGGAAGCTGCAATCCGACACCAATAT
>WYDF02319083.1:0-14531 GCA_009867245.2 Adranes taylori
TTTGGCTTCTTATTTCTTGAGCACCACCGTTTTTGTGCTTCTTTTAAAATTTTGTTAATTTCTCTATTCGCTGCTTCAATATTTACTTCCTCATTTCTCGCAAACCCAGAGTTCTCCAGTTCAAGGCTTTAGTATTTAGATAATGGAGGGAATTGAAGTTTAATTATAATCAAATGTGAAATGAATTATGTATAGTTGTTGCTCATAAAGTATTTGCAAATAAAGGTTATTTGATTTGAACAAATGCTTTCATCAAGAAAGGCGTGCGCTTAGCTAGCAGTCTAGATAATCTACAGTTTCTTTCGAACCTCGTTGAGGCGCACGGTGAAGAATTCGGCTTGTATCCGAACACGCCAAAAACCAAAATAATGATGTTTACAAAAAAGTGGTGGAAGCTGTGTGGAAAACATTAAACAGTTTGGAAAATGAAAATAATAATGTTTACAAAAAACGTGGTGGACAAGTGTGACAGTTGTAAGATTTTCAAACCAGAATTGAGAATGCCCGACAAACTTTATTTAGCACGAGGAAGCTCTTCACTAGCATCGAGCTACCAATCGACTTAAGATTGCGCATGCTACCTTGCTATGTTTTCTTAGTACTTTTATATGGGAGTGAATGATAGACCCTCAACTCGAATATCAGAGCGCATATTGAAGCATTTGAGATGTATTTCTACCGGAGAGTTCTCAAAATTACTTGGACCCAATATTAAGATCCTAGAAAGAATGAAAAAAGGAAAGGGAGCTAATAAAGACCGTCAAGAAAATAAAGCTCCAATACGTCGGTCATCGCAGGTAAAATCAGCGGGAAGAAATCAGTACGAAGACGTCAAAACTCGTGGTTAAAGAATTTACGCCGCTAGTTTGGCCGCACTTCTACTGAAATTTTCCGCGCAGCAGTTTCGAAGATTCAAATCACCATGTGGATCGACAGTCTCCGTTAGCAGACAGCGGACAAAAAGAAGCAGAAATGCTGCCAGTTGGCGTCAACTGACGTCTCTATTATAAAATTTGAACTTTTTGACGGTATTCGTACTCAGACTTTGCTCGTCAGATTTTCCTGTTAAAAATTTCCTAACAAATCAATCAGGAACAGCCGCAGGATTCATGGATAGGCGAATTGGTTTTGGTTAGTTTAGGTTAGGCAATTAGTAGGTATGCAACTTTCGGGGCATACCTGCATCGCATTGTTAAAAAAGTCTGGAGGCCTGTATTACGATAGTGAATAGGACGGAGCAGAGCATACTATGAAGAGCACCATACCCCTTAGTGATAAACGAAGAGATACGATTGCGGTAGCTATTTCGTGTATAAATATCTCCTAGGGTGATCATCCTAGATCATACTATCTCCTAGGATGATCAATTAATGTGAAGGTCGTAAAAGAATTGATTTGGGTTAGACACTTGTTTCGCGTCGAATAAAAGTGTATTTAAGAAATCCTTAGTGTGAATTATCTCATTTGAGGGGCGTCTAACCTCCGAGGAGTAGGAGCGGATTAGACACTGCGTGGAAGTAAAAAGTGCGCCGAAGGAACTAAGGGGGCAGCAGTTCTGGAATACGTCCAGGGATGAGGAGAGGAGTGTTTAGCGAAGTATGTAAATGAGTCCAGCATTACTATAGGCAATTTTTTGCCTTAGGGCAATGGTGTAAGTGAATTTAAACCTCTTTAGGTCAGGTTAAATTGAGTTTGGTTGTTGAGTGAAGTCTGGCATACGAGTCCGACGTGCGAGGGTGCCATTTTGGCGTGTAAGTCGGGGAGTCTGGAAGATGCACGCCAAACTTTTCCTATTAGAAATCGCTTGAAACATCAGAAACGGCTGAAAGATCAGGAAATTTTCCGATCGGCCGGAAGCTGTGGCAAAGCACGCAGTTCACTCTAACGATACTATGGCAAAGTCGTTTTATAAAAAAAATACTTATTAGTATATTCGACTCTTCTGTTGAAAAAGTACCTTAAGGGAACCACTTTAAAGTTAAAAATTTCTCACTAAGTGACTTAAAATCTACCGCAAACCGCGACGGGTAGGGCAGCAAAGCTGTATAGCATAGCACTTTAAGGTTATATTGATTTAGTTAAGGCCACTTTCGTTACTTAAGGATAGGTTTGGTTTGCAACAACAAGAGGAACATCCCAGATGCGTCACAAAAGATAGGTATGTTATCCGTAACGTCGAGGTACAGGACAGCATCAAACGAAGCGATGCAAGTCATAGACGGAATAATACTATACGACCTGCAAGCCCGAGGGAGAGAGAGAGAGAGAGAGAGCTGTAGTCCGAGACAAAAAAGAGGTCATGCTATAAACACTAAAGGGATGAGAGAAAACACAATCAACGAGTGCCAGCAGAAATAGATGGCTTCTAATAAAGGTAGATGGACATACAGGCTAATACGTAACATACGCTGCTGGATAGGGAGATAATATGGTGAGACAAACTACTACGTGAAACAGATGCTCACCGGGCATGGTAGTTATAGCACATACCTGCACTCCATTAGGAATAGAATAGATCCGTCATGTGAAATCTATCAAGGAGATGACGAATGTGTGGAACACACGCTTCTGTACCGTGAAGCAGCAGAGATCAACAGAGATCAGAAATGATGAGAGCCATAGGGCAAATAAACTCCGCAGAAGATATTGGTAACATAATGGTGCAAAACGAATAAATGTTGAAAGTCATAGAAAAATATATAACTGACCTGATTGATGCGGAAGAAAGAGGCTGCAGAGCGGCAACTGGAACGAGAGATAGCACAGAGCCATGAGAAATATAACGAGCAAAAGCTCTATAAAGTATGCAAAACACCCCTCTAACCGTCTTGAAGTAATAATAACGCGGTGTCCCGAGAAGGTTGGTAGAGCCACGTAGGAAAGGGTTCAGTTGGTGTTGTCTCTCATCGAGGCTGAGTCCAACGCACCTCTCTCCCCATGCAATAGAAGCACCGGCTGATAAGTCAGCATGGGGCAGTGCGTAAATGCATTCCTAAACCTCCTTAAAAATGAATAGGTTGGGATTGGGAGTCTTGCCAGACTTCCCTGTTGAACTTGTGAGCCTGGCACTCTGGCGTATTGGAGTCTAGCGTGCATGGTAACATTCTGATAAGGAAACTATGAGATTTAATGATCATATAGGTCCAACCATTTACAAACTGTGATTGGTTGTCTAATGTCACTGCAATTTACTTGAAATTTTGTATCAAAACTTTCCTACAAAGTTCACATTCTAATTTCTTTTTATATTGTTAATTTCTGTCAATGTAGTATTAAATTCCAAAGAACTCTTTATGTTTTACGATGGATATAGAGAATCATCGAATGACGAAGCGTGCCCGGTGCATGCAGCAAGATAGGACTTGCATCTACTAAACTCCACGCGATCGTTGGAACTGTGTAATTAAGGAGATTAGAGAATTTATTTGAAGAAGGATTTAAGATTTATCTGGTAGTAAGTGGATACATTATAGATATTGTGGTAAGCAAATAACTTGCAGGAAATGCTTCATAGGATCTACAAAAACATTGGCCATAGCATGCTCAGCAGATGAGGGAATTTGGTTAAATGGTGTTATCTGACTGTGTCTGTGGGTCTTATATGTTTAGAGGCACACACATTTCCGAGACAATTTTAATTACGAAGATAGCATGGAATTTCTATAGAACGTTAGGTTTAATTACATTAAAGCTCTTCTAGATGTCGCACCTAACCTCACTGAATTTAAAACGAAAAAATAATTCTATTTTTGTTATAACCCTTCTACAATATTTCGTGGAGTCCTTGTGAAAGCATTGTGACTTTCCACGACGTCCCAACAGATTTTAAGAATCCTCGTATTATCCCATTATGCATTCCTTCAATGAAGAAGTCTATATGGAAAAAAAAGCTTGTTTGTAGTTTTAGTGTGAAAAGAAGGCTATAGGGGATTTAAATGAGATTTCTCAGTCAGTTGTGAGTGGGTATTTAAATATGGCATCATTGGGTTAAAAATCGTTTAACAAATCTATTAATGAAACAAACATCTAAGAGGTACATAGGTTGTACTATAATACGCATAATGACTAAATTGTTTTTATTACTAATGAGTTTGCACAATTATTTTTCATGTTTTTAAACAAATAATAGCTATAGTACTCCATCCCAGTTCACAAGTCTATACAGTAATCGTCATCCGTTTTTGTTTAAAAATTTAAGTTGAATTGTTCTCCGTAGATTGTTTTCGTTAGACAAATGTGCGAGTTTTGCAAAAATAAGTTTCTAATTCGTGCAGAGAGGATATTACTCATTCTTTGTTTTTTAAAGTACGTATGGCTTATTTTTCTTATTACTCATTCATTCAAATTGTAACACCCAGTTTTGACATTTAAATCAGTTTAAATTGTATCAAGGTTAACGAATATTATATTTAAAATAATATTAATCATTTCACTATCCCTTGATAAATTAAGAATGCTTAGAGCAGTGCTATTCAACCGGTTTTCCGTGTGGTTAAGCAAAGCATTCCGCCAAAATTAAATTTTTTTAGCCTAAACTCGAAGTTACATAAAGTACTAATTTCATCAGATCCAAAATGAAATTTAACGAAATAACAGTTGACTAATTTTGGATTTCTGTTCAAACTGTGCTTAAAACGATATTTAACGTTACAATTTTAGAAATAAACATTTATTATATAGAAAGTACTAAACTCAATCAAAAATTCGTATTCTATAATAGTTCTTAATCAAGTTTAATTTAACCTAAAGAGCCTTCCTACGTTGATTAAAAATATTATAGCAAAGTCATTAAAAATACATCTTCTATAATTGTTTTTAATCAATTTTAATATAAAGCTGCTAAAAATGTTTAATTCCTGAATAGATCTGAAAATTAACAAAATCTTAAATATTCTGATAAAGTTCATATGTTTATAAACAAAATGAGAAGTATTCAACTTTCTTATAGATTAATCCAATGGTTCTCAACTGGTGTTCCTTGATGATAGGGAAAACGTTCTACTAAAATTTAAAAATTTGTTACCATAATTCAAAGTTATAAGTTTACATTACAAGAAGAGGAAAAATTACAAATTTCATTAGATCCTACTCTCAAAATGAAATTTAGAGAAATAACAGTTGACAAATTTTGGATTTCTGTTCAAACTGTGTTTAAAATTATATTTAAAAATATATTTATAAAAATATAAATTTATTATACAGAATATACTTACATAAATAAAAATTCATCTTCTATAACTGTTCTTAATCAATTTTATCTTAAAAATGCTGCCTAAGTTGCTTACAAAAATGTACAAATGCAATCGACCTCAACCATGTCTTAAGCTGGACGTCACAAGTACGCCACAATTCCTTTGCATCTTTAAAAGGATTGTTGTATGTGGCATCACTATTTTCCAAGGAATATCTTTGCAGAGCTTCAATGAATATGTAGAGAAGAATTATGAAAAATTATTTATTAGTTTCGAATTCATGTCATATTCTAATTCATGTCAATCTTTACACGTCAAGTATTTCAGAATCGAAGATGAACTAAAAATCCCAATATTAAAATTCGGAATTTGATCACTTCTTCATCGTGATTATTTGCAATATTTTCCAATACTTCTACCAAACGTTCTAGTTAATCTTATCTTACGTGTATATCTATAGAGTTGTTAGAGTGAACCGCTCGCTTAGTCCCAGCTTTCGGCCGCTCTTGACTCACTTTTTGGAAAATTTCTAATAGTGAAGTATAGCATGCCATACTGTTCTGATCTATTAAGCGATTTCTAATAAGGGGATCTCGCGTGCTTCTCTCAGAGTCTCAGATTAAATTATTTCAATAAATTATTTCAGAATCGAAGATGACCTAAAAATCCCAATATTAAAATTCGGAATTTGATTACTTCTTCATCGTAATTATTTGCAATATTTTCCAATACTTCTACCAAACGTTCTAGTTAATCTTATCTTACGTGTATATCTATAGAGTTGTTAGAGTGAACCGCTCACTTAGTCCCAGCTTTCGGGCGCTCTTAGCTCACTTTTTGAAAAATTTCTAATAGGGAATTGTAGCGTACTTCGCATGCCATACTGTTCTGACCATTTAAGCGATTTCTAATAAGGGGGTCTCGTGTGCCTCTCTCAGAGTCCCAGATTCGCACGCCAAACTGCACAGAATAACCAGAAGTCAACCTAACCTAAAGTTACGTAAATGAAACAAATGTAACCTAGCCCTAACATGTTGTACCACTGAATTCGCATACCCTTGAATCCTTTGGACCCCTTATTTGCTTACGATGCGGACAGCTTTGCAGACTGATTTATTGCGGGCTAAGGTCTCTCCTGACTCATGGTTTGGTAAATTTCTAACAGAAAAGTTTGACGTACGAAGCACGCCAGACTTTCTAGTGATTTAAGTACGTTTCACTCCACTTTAGTGCCTTTACTACATTAAGTATCCACACAAGTATCATTAATTTATCTAGAATAGCTTCTATTCTGGTAATTCAACGTGTTCCTAATTCCAACTTCACTGCTATCAGTATACCAATTTCCATGTCTCTACCAATACATACTCATTCCTACTAAATATGCCCCTGTAGTTTGAAGTTCTCCCTTTGTCCTTTTATTAATACTTTTTGGATCTTGCATACCTCCAACAACTTAAAAATGCTTAGAGGATCCCCACTGTTTCGTGGAACACTTGTATTCCGTAAAGTTAGGTAAAGCGTCCAGAGTTAAAAAAAATATATAATTTAAATTTTAAGATATAAGTTTCCGTTACAAGAAGAGGACGAATTCATTACATTTTCACAAATCGTACGCTGAAAATGAAATTTAGCAAACTAACAATTGACGAATTTTGAATTTCTGTTCAAACTGTGTCTAAAATTATATTTAAATATATATTTACAAAAATATAAATTTATTATGCAGAATATACTTACATAAATTAAAAATTCATCGTCTATAACTGTTCTTAATCAATTTTATCTTAAAACTGCTTCCTACGTTGATTAAAAAAAATTGTAGAAGGGCAAGTTTAAAGCTATCAGAATGACAAATCAGGTTAGTGTGTCAATTAGGGAAATTTTTTATTATATAATCGTAATTATATATACGTTGTTTTTTTAAGGTAAAGATATGTACACACTGTTATATTTTACGACGGCGTTCTGCAGAAATCTCGCAAAGTGGTGAGTATTCCGTGATTTTAAACAGGTTAAGAACCACCAACATACAAATTATGTTACCACCAACTAGAAATTTTTTTCTTTTATAAGAAAATATTTAGGAACATTTCACAGTGACTTCGATTGTTCGTGGAGATCTGTGAAGACTTATAATAAATAGACAGATAAGCTTTATTTAGCAAGTTGCTATTTATATTTTTATACAAAGAATATGTTTAGGAAATCAATGTATAGTTCATTGAATAAAATCGAAGTAATATTTCATAATCAAACTAAAATTTTACAATTTGCGAAAGGAATTGGAAAATATTTGAACAGAAAGGTTTGTAACACTTCAAATCTCAATCTTCCTCTTCAAACTCAAAGAAATACAGTGTAATACACAAACTATCAAACCCCACAAATTCAGAATTACTTTAAAAAACTAACTAAAAAAATAATAATAAAATAAAATAATAAATGTGTGAAAAGTGTATAAAAAATAAATAATAAAGTATAAATAATAAAATAATAAATTCATAAAATAATAATAAATGTAATAGAAAGAGTCAACAATTTTATTTACTTAGGCCCCAATAAAGATACTTCCAACGATGCAATTAAAAGAAGAAAGTACAATCGCAAAAAATGTTAACGATGTATGGAAAATCTACCAAGTCATCCCAAATACAAAAATGAAACTAATAAGAAAGCTGGACGCGAAATCAATTGATAAATAAAACATAGACACCTTTAAACTGTAATGGTGGCGCAAAATTCTAATGATTCCGTAGATAGTAAATCATAAAGGTAAATAGCAACCTACAATAACTTTAAAATGCTTAGAGCAGTGGTACTTAACCGGTGTTCTGCGGAACACTTGTGTTCCGTAAGGTTAGGTAAAGCGACCAAAATAAAAAAATTTGTAGCCAAACTTTTAAGTTATAAGATTTCGTTACAAGGAGAGGGGGAATTTATTACATTTTCATAAATCGTACTCTGAAAATAAAGTTTAGCAAACTAACAATTGACGAATTTTGGATTTCTGTTCAAACTCTGTTTAAACTATATTTAAAAAAATATTTTCAGAAATATAAATTTATTATACAGAATATACTTACATCAATTTAAATTCATCTTCTATAACTCTTTTTAATCAGTTTTATTTTAAAGATATTTCCTTCATTAACAAAAACGTTGATTAACAAAAATTGTAGAAGGGCAAGTTTAAAACTTACAGACTGACAAATCAGGATTGGTGCGTCAAATAGGTGGCGCAAAATCCTAATGATTCCGTAAATAGTAAATCATAAAGGTAAATAACAACAAAAGGTTATTTTACACGAGGGCAAGTAAACAGGTAACTTGCTTTAAGTTACTTGTAATGTATGAACCTGCATGGTTAAAGCAACATTTCCTCCATCACCACCACCACCGTCAGCACCTCAAGCATTTGGCACGTGTAGCCGCTACTTGCTGTGAGCTATATAAAGAACATAAATGTTTATGGAATATAAACCTTCCAACGTACAAGATGGGATCACTGGGGTCACTATCACTTATGATCTGTACAAGCCAGATAGTGTAATGCGTCAATTGCTCATGAAAATCCGATACTCAGCTGCATCTTCTTCATGTAGTTTTTTCGAAAACATATGATCTGGCATTAAAGAATTGCCTGCCGATTAGGCTTGTGCAGTTTGTATCCAGACGGTTTACTCCGGGGGAGAAACTACATGATGTGTAGGATGTGTAGGGTGAGCATTCGTCCCGACATGTTCTAAATTTCGAAAACTAATCCCGCTGACGCTAGAGTGTCGTGCGGCATGCTAAACTAAATGTACAGAATTTATTAAATAAATTGCGTGAGTACACATTGGCGAAATGAAGGGTATGTGTAACACCTCATTTCATTTTAGGTTTTGATGACTTTTTTTAGGTCCCATTTCAGTGTATAGCAGTGTAATCAGTCAAACACTATCTTGCTTACAATTAGCTGGTCATAAATCTTTCTCTGTCTCTTTGCCTTTTTCCTTAATCTTTCCCTGTTATTAATTATAAACAAATAAATTTATGGGGTGAATATAGGGATCGAGAGATTCATAGGTTAGCAAATTCAAGAACAGCGAAAAGTGAGTCAAGAATGGCCCCGGGCCGCGGCAAAACGGAAATAGAATTGTTTGTGCCGTAGGCAAATTTGGAAATCAGGGGATTCATGGACGAATCCATGAAAATTTATGACAAATTTGAACGTAAGTGATTTCTAAAAGTTCAAATCAGTCTGCCCTGTTAGAAATTTCCCAAAAGTGACACCGGACGCAAATATGGGGATCGGAGAATTCATGGGCAGTCTGGTGTACAAAACAGTCTGGCGTACAAGGCACGCCAGACTGCTCTCTTAAGAATTAGCCGAAAAGTGAGTCAACAGTGGCCGGAGGCCGCGGCAAAGCGGACAGCGAAGTTGTCTGCGCCGTAGGCAAATACGGGGACCGGGGGGATTCATGGATAGGCGATTTTTAGGGTAGACGATTTATAGGGTACCTAGTTATTTATAAATATTAGCAAAGCAATCCAAATATAGGTTTTAAATTGTTTTCTTGCTTACGACTTATTAATAAGCTTATATATGTATAAACTGTTCTTATTTATATAAAATTGTTGATTTAAGCAGTAACAGATAAAATATATTTTTGCTAGTAAAAGACGTATGATATATCATCATCATATAAAATTAAATCCATCCCCCGCAAAATGCACAATGAGCAAAATGGAACACAGCAAATAATATTATAAATAAATAAATATTATAATATATTTTACTCCCAGTGACGTCATGTATGAAGTACGAACAATAAATAAGAAAGAGCAAGAACGCAAAAATAGCGAAGCACACGTGCACCACCTGATTCGTCAAACCACATGCATCCTTGGATTATTGTGTATATCTGTCCTTATCGCAAGCATAACCAATAATCTACATAGATGTATGATAGATTGTTTGAAATATTCTAATTATATAATTGATTAGGTATTATTGGACAAATAATTTTTCAAATTTCAAATTTTGAAAAATAATTTGAACAAATAAATTGATTATATAGCTCAATGCGCTTTTAACAAGCGTTGTTATGAGATTCTACGATAAGTGCCATAGATAAAATATTTTTTAACTCGTATCTTCATATCTCAAAGTTTTGGCATACACGCATCGTGTCAGAAACGCTTTCAATGTTTTCGATGTTTTTAGGTCAAAGTCGACATTGCGCTGATCAGTTAAAAAAGTAGGACAATGGAAGTCAATACTATCTATTCTAAAAGCATAATATATTTGTAAAATTTTTCTATATCTCATCAATTCTTTGTTGAAAAAGGGTGGTACTTTACAAACGCATTTTAAAAACAATCCTATTCAAATTAATGTCTGATATTGACGTCCAATAAAGGAAATAGGAGATACAATAGAAATGGTGAGACCTATAAGTCTTATATCATTTATTCTCAACTCTTATATCATTTCTCAAGTCTTTTATTCTCATGTAGCCGACAGCTAGATGGACGTAGCTTGAAAGAAACTTCTGTCAGAAAACTTTAGCAAGCTTAGAACTCCGACCAATAGAAAAAATTCTTTGATCCGTTGAAAGCTTTAAGGATCAATGTTGCATTTATTTTGTTGACGACGAAAATCTATGAAAGCATAAGTTGTACAAGAGTTGCATAAAGCATAAGAGTTCAAATGTAAAAATATCCAATGAGAGAACACTATCAACCGGCCGCAAACACAAAGGGTGAGAATCATAACAGTTTATTGAAAATGGGTCGGTGAAAGAATCGTTTAGTAATAAATACACACACATATCTAGGACCAAAGCTTCCGACAACTCGTAAAATTCAGTCGGTATAAGAATACACAGGCGGCATCCTTTGAGTATCCTCCGCATATAATTAGTACGTCGGCATCAGTCGGCATCGTTTATGTATATTTCTTCCGTATTGAGCGGCTTCGTTTGATATATTTATATAATTTCGTGCCATATCTATCTTTTAAGAGGATGAAATGTTATTTGACAATTTTTGTTTATATTATTAATTGCCATGTTGGATTAATTAGCCTTAACAAACTTAAATTGAACATCATCCAATTGGAGGAAATTGTCCCTTACCACTACGGAACCCGCTAGGAAAAGTCCGTGGTTAAACACTGAATTAACAAGGCAAAGGACAGCGATTTGTTAAGCAAGCTAGAAAATTTAGTGACTGGGCGAACTACAAAGAAAATTGCCGATAACAATAACGCTTTAAAAGAGGCTCTTGCTGGACGCAAAGCGAGAAAACAGACAGTATTCGGGAGACAGCCTGACTCCAAACTTTATACTTAAAACTTAAATGCTAAAGAAAGATATTATGTTTATTTGTGGAACTTGCATGTGGATAAAAAAAATATGTGAAAGAGCAAGTCACAAACCCTTTGCTTACAAACTAATAAGCAATATTGTACGATAACCCAAACGCCGATGTATTCACCTGATAATTCGAAATTTTACAATATATAATAGAAATATAATAGAAATCGAAATCATCATCGCTTTGCATCCGACGCGGTATGCAGGTCGGTTCGATATGAAAACTCGACGTGGAATGCCAGTGGTCGGAGCGCTAATGCCCATTCGATTATCGCGTAGAAATTGCTTGTTGAACAAAACTGAACAATAAACCATGCAACTGCATATTATAATAGAAATAAAGAACTAGCCTATTGCATTTCACATACACTCAGCGAACATGCTAATGCACTTGTTTCCATATATGCAATTTATATATAACTAAAACTTTTGATCCACTCTATTGATCCACTCTAGAAGGAGAGCTATCACATAACGGACCTTCGTCTACTAGTGTACTTACCCTATATTATTTTTTGCTTTATATATCCCATTTACAAGGGGAGCTATCGCATAGCTGGCCTTCCTTTACTGGTGCATTTACTCTATATTATTTGTTTGTCTTATATTTTTAGCTTTATGTATCCCATTTATTCAAGGGTCACAAAACGTGACCCTTACTCTATACATATTTAAAAATGCAAGTAAAATATAAGTTAGTAGTAATACATAACGCAATAAATATTAGATACCTAAATTACGCGTGTAAAGAAAGGCGAATAAAGAACGCGTGTAAAAAATGTGAAACGTAATTAAAATGTATATACATTTACATAAGATATACAATTTACATAAGACATAAGGCGGAGAGATGCATTGCGAACGATGCGAGACAAGTAAGAAGTTTTGGTCCAGGTACTAATTTACATAAATTTCGAATGGTATGACTGGACAAACGAGCCGAGCTAAAAAATAAACTTGGAGGTTACACGTGGTTGGTTTGTTATGCCAGATGATGGAATTGTAGTAAAATCGAGTTTACTTGGAGCTCGTGTATTTGGTGACGGCTTTTGTTCCCTCACTGACTGCGTGCTTGGCAAGTTCTCCAGGTAAAAGTAATCTCACCGCAGTTTGGATGTGTCTGTTAGTGATCGTAGATCTTTTGTTATAATGAGTAAGTCTCAATGCTTCAGTAGCAATATGTTCAGAAATAACATTAACAAAGCTGTTCATAATGCTCATAGCTTTGCTTGAAACACCAGTATCTGGATGTACTTGCTTATATACTTTGTATATGTAGATGGCATAACTTTCGTTCCTCCTGCACCTTTCGATATATTCTTCTCGATATATTCTTCTTCTTCTTATCGCCTTTCGATATATTCTTCTGAGCCTTTCCGGCTTTCTTTGCAGCTCTGCCACTAGTTTTAGGAGACATCGTTAATCGCTAATAAGTGCCTGAAGTGTGACTTATAAAACACCCGAAGATAAAATTTGCAACTTTTTTATTTTACGTAGGAAGTGGAGATAACTTCTAAGGGTGAAGAATGCCCGATGCACCCAACAGTGTGGGATTTGATCCACTAAAACTCCACTCCCTGTTTGAATTGTGTAAAGGGGGCTTTAGGATTTATCATCCTCTTCAGCTTGGAACTTGGCAGTGACTGGGTCAATTATATATAATATTGGAAACCTAACAGGTTGCAGGAAAGATAAGCTATAGCAATTGATTTACAGCCAAAGCAAACCTGCAAAAAATCTAGGCCATAGAATGGTCAACTGATAAGGGAACTTTGGTTTAAGTGGTCTTGCTTGTTAGAAGTGTAGACAACAAGCGCAACAAAACGTGCAAACTAAAACCCGCGAACAACGCGCTAAACAAAAAAGCACACACTCAGTCCTCTATCTTCCCTAGTCCAACCACCTTTCCCTCCATCTTCCACACAATTCAATTACTCCTCAGCAAGGTAGTTTTCCACCGAACCCGCGGAACAATTCTCTTATGAATATGCCTGAATGGACATTCCCAATTCTCACTCATCACAAAGACCTTTTTTTTCCAGTTGACCCAGCTGACGCTTCTAAAGGATGTGGTAAAGACTGTAAAAGTCAACGGCAACAAGATGCAATAACATCAGTCTAGTGATGTGTCGTTCCTTAAAGAGCGCTTTTTTATCGCGTTATTTGTTTGGAACGCGACGTCATTTGAAAAGAACTTGGTCTCATTTGGAGCCTATGATACATCAAGCCCGTATAAATACGCGATATAAAATGCACCAATTTATGCCTGTGGCCTTTATGCTAATAAATTGTACACACGCGTCGAGGCACCTTGATTTGTGTCTTTTCACATTATAATAAATAAACCTACATTGTGTATCTTCGCTGTCTTATTTTGTTTCATCTCGTTCGGATTACAACGCTCGCCACCAGATGGCCCACTAGTATATCAACTTCTACACAGTTCAACCGATTGCCATGTAAATTTATATACATTGGTATTTGAGTACGAAGAATATTTTTATGCTACCCAATTTGTTGTAACTCGCCACTATATAGCGCCGCAGTACGCGGCCTCAGATCGCGGCAATGACAGAGCTGGCCGCGGCAATCAGGGCATGCCGCTCGTCGCGGAAAAGACGCGACAATTCGAACACGGCAATTTTCGATTAACAAAATTTTCGTCGTAGATTCTTTTTCGGCTAATAAAAATCTAAACTTAATTATCCACTTTCGAATCCCACCCTCTTCGCCAAATATATTTCGTGGCCATATGGTTGGGTTTTTAAAAACTTTATTTACACGAAATAGAATAAAACTCAAAGATTTAGATTTTTTTTATTTAATTAATTAATGCAATTAATTTATTAAATTAATTAATTAATTAAATTAATTAATGAAATTAACTAATTAATTAAATTAATTAATGAAATTAATTAGTTTAATTAATTAATTCAATTTTAAATTAATTAAATTAATTAAATTAATTAAATTA
>WYDF02319094.1:0-14529 GCA_009867245.2 Adranes taylori
ATAAGGTTCTTATGGAAAGAAAAATTAGAAAAGTTGCCCGAAAATTTGGAAAATTCGGGAAAAACTGGTTGGTAAGCGCATAACTTGAGAACGGCTGGATCGATTTGGCTAGACTTTTTAAAAATGTTCCTAACTATACTATAATCCGTAAAACTATAATCCGTTGGTAAGCGCATCACTTGAAAACGGCTGGATCTATTTGGATAATTTCTTCTTAAAAATGTTCCTAACACTCCGAATAACGTTTTTAGTGAAAGAACAATTGAAAAATTTGCCAGGAAAATTGGAAAATTAAATGTGGAATGAATATATAAATCAAAATTAAATGCTGTTTGTTAGTAAGCGCATCACTTGAGAACGGCTGGATCGATTTGGTAAATTTACTTAAAGCGGGAACATGGGAATATGACAAGACGGGAATATGGCAACACGGGAACATGAGAACACTGGAATATGGGAACACGCGAATATGGGAACACGGGAATATGGGAATACGGGAATATGGGAACACGGGATTTTTTTTTTCACACATCGTTCCATTCGAATATGCGCATCTATTTATATACTTAAAGCGGGAACACGGGAATACGGAAACATGGGAATATGGCAACACTGGAATATGACAACACGGGAATATGAGAACACTGTGATATGGGACAGGGGAATATGGAAACACGGGAATTCGGGAACACATATTCTAGAAACTTTGTTAGGCATATCGCTGGTCGCGACGAAGCCGTGGCCGCAGGCACCGGCAATTTGACCATGCCGCTGGCCATCAAACTCAGGTTCATTTCGTATCAAACTGAGCCACAACGAAGTATGGCCGGGTTTAGCTAGTAAGTAATACAAAAATGTTTATAAAGTAGACGTGAAAATGGATGAAACAATTATTGCACCATGATATATTGGATTTTTGATAATATTGTTTTGTTCATTTTTGAATGTGTCGCTTTGCATATCGTCCACAACGCCTTCTTGTCGGTCCAAATAGTAGCAAATGACTTCCCACTAGAAGGCCTATCCAAAGAGCGTCATCTATGCTTGATCTTTGTTATCTTGTTTCACCATTATCTTCTTCTTATCTTCTTTTCCCAAGAAATTAATAAGGTGCTCCTTCTGTCTATCCTTTTCTTTAAATATAATCTAACTGTTGGCGGTTAGCACATAACCTTTCTGTATATAATCCTTTTCCACCACATTTCTCGATCTGGGATATTTTAATGCCATTCAGTCATGAAAAGTTCAGAAAATGGTAGAAAAGTTTAATTTCTGCTTTATATTAAATGACTTTAAAGATGGGATAGTAAAACCGTCAAAGATTAGTTTTTATTTAATAAGTATTTGATTATTGAGTCAATTACCAAATGGTAACATTTTGAAAAGACATCCTTCTTATTTTTTTTGTGAATCTGTCTTTTGAACACTTATTTCCGATGAGTGAAGGTCGAGATATAATCTTCTAGAATTTTTCTGTTGGGTTTTATGGGGTAGATCTTTTCTACATAGTAACATAGTTGTTTAACTACGCTTTGAGAAATAGGACTCATATATTAGGTATGCTTTTGCGTATAACCATTAATCAGCTACTAGAATTTTGTTGATATTATTTTAAAGCAATTGTGTATATTTAATTACACATGCAATTCTTTTAATTATCTTTTGCATTATAGAAACATGTTAAATTCAGGTGTTTTTAGCAATATTATATTCTACAATAACAAATATTTATATCGATTATTCTGATATGGTAATATTTTATTAAAATTAAATGGTTCATTGTTAGATTTTACCGAGAAGTCTATTTAATTTAATTAGGGCCCGTTGTACAATCGAAGCTCAAGCTACGCTTAGATTTAAGCTTCAGTTAAACCCACATGATGTCACATTTTGCGTTGTACAAACAGAGTTTAGGTGTAACAAGTCACTTAAGTGAAGCTTAATTTAAGCGGTCAATTCCATGGCTTAAACACAGTTTGTTAGCGGAATTTCGTATCTGCATTATTAGTTGATTTGTTTTTATTGATTTAATTTTGTTTTGTTATGGCGGACAGTTTGGTTGAAATTCTTACAGACGACGAAGATATGGTAGAATTAATAAATATTTTAACTAATAAACGAAAAAAAAAAGAGTTTTTAGAAATAGAAAAAATCATTTTGAGAAATGGAATGAGATTAAATTTAGAAACCGTTTTAGACTTACAAAAACTAGTGTACAGATAGTGCTGGAGCATATAATACCATACATTTCACATCTAATACAAAGGTTCGTGTTTATTATAAAATATACTGTAATCAGTTAATTAACTGCCCTCTTGTTTTAGAAATTTGAAACAGAACATTTTCTGTTTTGGCTATGGGAATCCGTACCAAATTGAATACTGTTGAAGCAATTGTAGTTGCTACTGCTGTACTACATAATTTAGCTTTAACAAGAAACGACGCACTGCCTCCTTCAACACTTGAGGAAGAAGAGGCAATAGATTTAATCAATTTTGGAAATACGGTCGAAAACAATATTTGAAATAGATATTATTTATTTCAACATTACCCGAATGGGTAAGGAATAGATCAAAAAACCGTTTCATTTGTAAAAATATAATTATGTTCTTAGATTAAGAAATTAGATTCAAAAGACATTTATAATTAAAAAAGAATTAGAATTAAAATATAATTATGTACTTAGATTACGAAATTAGATTTAAAAGACATTTATAATTAAAATTAGATTACACATAGTATTTATTTGCTTTTAGTTTATACCTTTCTAATTCTAATATTTCAAGTTCCAAGTCACCTTTTCTCTGTAAAATTTGCATTTCTGTCACATGTTTTTCTTTCATTAATGTTAATTTCAAATTCTCCTTCAAACTCTCCTTCTCCAGCAATTTCCCTTTTAATTTGTCTATTGAAGTTTTTGCTGCAGCCCATTCCGATACTCTGCCACTTATATCAGATTCTTTTTTACCTGCTAATCATAAAATGAAATAAAACCAAGTACTACTTTAGGTAAATATTTAAACCTATATTTTTTTAACTTGAAGCGCAGCTGATTTCTTATTCCTAAGCATATTGGGCGAGTAGGTTGTCCAATTACCCACACCACTGCTTCCTTATCTGAAAAAAAGTAAGTTTTTACTTATTGAATATTTTGTTTTTTAAAATACCTTCATCCGGTGTATCTTCATGTTTCCTTGCGATATAATCACATTTCATTTCTGTCTCCACAAGTAATTCTCTACATCCACACGAATGGTCTATTCCTACATGCTCTATGACATCACTTGCTGAAAATATAGAAAATTGACAATGATATAACAATATTTACAAATTTGATTTCGTATTTACCATTTCCTCTAGCGATTTCTAGCCTGGTACTAAACTTGGCTTGAAAAATTCGCAGATCTTTTTTCAATAACTTATCCGAACTCGTATTCATTTTAGCGAAACACAAAGATAAAGTGAAATTATATAAATTGACGACAACAAGAAAGTGACATTTGTATATTAAGCACAACAAATCTGTCAACAGGTTTCTAAAAATAAGACTCTTTGCGAATGCGCCGTCAATATTTAGTAGAACTCTCGCTTTACTAAGCCCGCACTTAATCTTCGATTGTACAACCGGACCTTATACTGATAATATATAAAAAATATTAGCTTTGGTATATTAGATGGCGCGTTATAGATTATCACTTTAAATGTTCCTTCGATTGCCATAATAACTCAATAAGGCTAGTCCGTTGAGTCGCTAACCGCCAGTGAAATGTCGTAGGTATGTTTTGAGTCTTTTTAATGTCGAGAATGTTCGTTCGGGCATGGTTGTAGATACTGGTATAATTGCGAATATTTTCAAAAGCTGTTGCATTTTAGGACAGAATGCTTGAGTGCAGCACTCTCAGTCGCCAAGTAAGTGGTCTGCAATTTGGTTATTGATTTTTTGTAATCTGGGGTGCTGGGAACAAAGTTGAGCAAAAGGAAACAGAGGCTATCAACTCTTGCACAATGATATGATAACTAACTTTAAGCTTATTGATGACGTGGTCATTTTTATTGAAAAAGGCGCAGCGACTCGGAAATGTTTGAAAATTACTGCTTTACAATATAACCAATACAAAAATGTTTATAAACTAGACAATGGATGAAACAATTATTGCACCATTTCTGTCACATGTATATTGGATTTTTGATAATATTGTTTTGTTCATTTTTGAATGTGCCGCTTTGCATGTCGGCCAGAACTCCTTCTTGTCGGTCCAAATAGTAGCAAATGACTTCCCACTAGAAGGTCTATCCAAAGAGCGTCATCTATGCTTGATCTATGTTATCTTGTTTCCCCATTATTTTCTTCTTATTTTCTTTCCCCAAGAAATAAATATGATACTCCTTCTGTCTATCTTTTCTTTAAATATAATCTAATTGTTGGCGGCTAACACATAATCTTTCTGTAAATAATCCTTTTCCACCACCTTTTTCCACCATTTTTGTTTTAGGGTCCATTCTAATATTATGCTATATCCAGCGCTCCATCCGATCCCGATAAGTTAGAAATGTCTAGTTATATTCATAGGTACGAAATGCTCTCTCTGACATGAATATTTAGTCATTTAGCCTTTACAGTATTATTTCTGATAATGAGTGAAATGCTTTCTTGAAGTTATCAGAACAAGGTCCAGAATGCTTCGAGTTGAAACTGGCCTAGGTATGGCTTTTTATATGAAATTAGAGAATTTTGGTGTCCGGCTTAGTCGGCGGTAGTTCTAGATGCTGGCGGCGGTAACTAGGCAGACCTTAGTAGATATTTCTGCTAAAATCGTTAGAAAGGGAGAATTTTTCTCGAATCAGAGACGTTTGCTTAACCGTTGCAAGTTTTAAGGAATAATATCGCATAAGGAACTCTCTTTTCAAATTTGACATGCAAACGGAGAACGAGATGCAACCCCGTTCTACTGCGAATTTTTCAGCATTCACTGAGACGGTGGCGGCAGATTGGACGTGGGAAGCAATGGAGACGGTGTATGTTCGTTACAAATAATAGAAAAATTTGGTTAGATGAAAGTAACGCCCCCAAAGTTCATTAAACTCATTAAAGTTGTTTGTCGAAAATACGATGGCATTGAATTCTCGTCCAGCCGAAGTTACGCGAAGTTAAATAAACTCATTAAGATTTGTTTGTTCGCCAAGTCGTAGATCGTAAAAGTACCTTTCAAGACGGGGCAATGAACGCAAGAAATAACGCAGTTCTAGACAAGACGGCGCAGTGCCATAAGAGAACAAACATCGCTCTTTTACTATATACAATTTTTTGCTCGTATTCTACATTCGATGAACACACATAAAAATGCGAAAAACATCTGCTTAAAACGAAAGGCTATAAATCGCCATAATGCATTCTGACATGCATTCCTATTCCATTTGAACGAAAGAGTATAAAGGAAGGTCATTCAAATGCGCGCGATATATATTCTCCATCTCTTTCCTCTGCTGACTCTCTGAAGCAGACGAGAATGCGAACGTTGTTATGTAGGTTGCGATAGTTGACTCTGACTCCCTCTCTCCTTTGACCTGCAATGCATTACGAACGCTGTGTGTCTTTCTGCAGTCGGATCTAACTCCCTCTCCTAGACGACATCTGTTTCTATACGTACAGTATAATACTTGCATGTAAAAAAAACTCGTGATTATACATAGTAATATTTTATGTCGTTTAAATTATTTTTAAATAAATAAATGCTTCATTTATTTGTTCCATGATTTTTATGTGGACTTAATGGCTAGTGATTGTTGATTTATGATTGTTTTAATCATTTATCCATTTGATTAGAGGATACATATGATATGCCGATAACATTATCAAAAAAGTAGACATTTGGTCGGCAAGATCAACTCCACCCATACCATATATTGGCTGTAAAAGGGGTTTGGGCCAGATACATTTATTTTTGCCCCATTCTTTTGCTTCCGCTTTACAAGTGTCATCATTATAACAAGTAGTCAGCACCAACACTTCTTTTGTATCTTACTATTTTATGAATAGCCTATTCTTTTTATTGTTGATAATGTTTTTATTGTTGCCTATTGCTACCAACACAAACTCCACTACAAAAATATATCTAAAACACGATTTGTAAGTTGTTTATATGTATTTTCGGATTGAAATTATCTCAGTAGAATACAGATAACATGTCCATGTGGACACGAACTGGTTAACGACCTAGGGTATTCGAAATAGACTTTTAACTATAAAGAGATTCATATATAGATCCTAAGGACGTGGGCTGTAAAGAAGTAAAGAGCCATAAACAATAAAAAAAAACCAGCAATTAAATAGTCCCGATTTGAAGTCTCGATCTGGGATATTTTAATGCCATTCAGTCATGAAAAGTTCAGAAAATGCTAGAAAAGTTTAATTTCTCCTCTATATTAAATGACTTTAAAGATGGGATGGTAAAACCGTCAAAGATTTGTTTTTATTTTATAAGTATTTGATTATTGAGTCAATTACCAAATAGTAACATTTTGAAAAGACATCCTTCTTATTTTTTTGTGAATCTGTCTTTTGAACACTTATTTCCAATGAGTGAAGGTCGAGATATAATCTTCTAGAATTTTTCTGTTGGGTTTTATGGGGTAGATCTTTTCTATATAGTAACATAGTTGTTTAACTACGCTTTGAGAAATAGGACTCATATATTAGGTATGCTTTTGCGTATAACCATTAATCAGCTACTAGAATTTTGTTGATATTGTTTTAAAGCAATTGTGTATATTTTATTACACATGCAATTCTTTTAATTACCTTTTGCATTATAGAGACATGTTAAATTCAGGCGTTTTTAGCAATATTATATTCTACAATAACAACTATTTATATCGATTATTCTGATATGGTAATATTTTAATAAAATTAAATGGTTCATTGTTAGATTTTACCAAGAAGCCTATTTAATTTAATTAAACTGAAAATATATAAAAAATATTAGCTTTGGTATATTAGATTGCGCGTTATAGATTATCACTTCAAATGTTCATTCGATTGCTATAATAAAACAGAGGTTGTTTCACTTAACATAAATACTAACTTCTTGGTGACTTTATTATAAATATTCTGGATGTCAACAGCATCAATACAAAAAAAAAGTTCAATAATGTTGTATACTCAGCAGGTTTATCACCAGTTGGCAACCAGTAACTGCAACCTTATTTTATATACGGCAGTTCGAAACAAGATTTTAGAAGTTATGTTGAACCATTATCTTCAGTTCTTCAACCATGATGCGTTTCTTCTGTTTTGGCTCCGACGGCCTACAATTTTGCTCGGAGTGATGTTTTGAAGAAGTACACACTTATCATTTTGCATCACATGACAAAAACTCCAACTTCCGCCACTATTCTATTTATTACTTCTGTCTGCTTATGCATTTGCGCCACCTCTATATTAGTTTTGCGTGCTATTCACGACATTCTTAATATTCTTCTGTACACCCACATTCCAAACGCCTCTAATTACCTACACATAGCATTTGTGAGTGTACATGCTTCCATTTCATAAAAAGTATGCTCAAGACATAAATAACAGAAACGAAATCTTAGGCGGAGTGTTATTGATAGATCACGAGAGGTAAGAACCCTCTTCATTTTCATAAACGCTGCTCTCGCCTGCTCTATTATGCTTCGTATTGTTTGCCCATTTTTATCAAATTCGTTCAAATAATACCCAAGATATTTGTAATGCTGTACTCTCTAGACGACATAGTTGTCAATTGTTAATGGTTGCCGAATGCTATTTGGAACTTCACTGAACAATAGTCATTTTATTTTCTTTGCGTTCAGGTTTAATCCCATTGCTCAACTATGTATCACGTCTACTTCCAATAGCGTTTGCAGATCGTTGATGCTGGTAACATAGTATCATCCGCATATCTGACATTATTCATGGGTATTCCGTTAAATATTGTCGCGAAATGAAAATATAGAGTAGAAATAAAAAAATTCAGTTAAGTTGGGAACCAAAGGAATATGAAAAAAACAAAGAAATTTAGATATCGCTTGTAACCTTATATTATAAAAATGCTAATATCAAACCAATTGCATTGGAAACTTTTCAGATATTTTTAGTCAAGAGATTGGCATGTAACTTAAGGGAATAGAGGAAAATACATTGATGGGAAAAGAGATGCTTAGAATATATAAAATATAGTTGCTACTAGAAGTTTTGATCACTTGAATTGAGATTTTAAACAGTATAGTTCAGTAGTTTAGTGCGGGAACCCTCAAAATGTCTTCGACTGCAAAGATGTAAGTTAAAATATTTAATATTAACTTAAAATTTTATGCTAGAGGGGTTAAAGATTGATTATGTATTAATTTAATAAGATGGTAAACTTATAACTATTTTCATAACTTAAAAATCATCTTTTGTAACAATATTATTTTTACTGAAACAACAGTTATTTATACTTATGTTACTTAAATTTTTATGTTGAGGGTAGGGTTATTATGTTACTTAAATTAAACTTGTATTTGTTACCCTTCCACTTATTTCAGTATAACTATGTTTGTGCGTTATCTAAACAATTATTTTAATTAAATATTATTTGTTTTAAAATGTCGTTACTTATTTATTACTGTTGTACCTAGAGTTTTATTTTGTGTTTTATTTTAATTAATTCAATTAGCTCTACTTGAACATTCCTGTCACGGCCCCAACCGGGCGTGACAATATTACACCAAAGTCAAGTTCATTTAACGCATCACCCATAATAAATTCCGAATATAAATTAAACAATAATGGCGATAGGACACATCCTTGTATCCGCCTTTCAAAATATTGATGCTCTCTGTTGTAACGTGATCGACGCGCCCTACAGCTGATTGAATCTAGAACAAGTTCACACGTATGTCGCTGTTGTGTAGGCCCGAACCTAGTAAAATGTGAAGCAGTTTTTCATGCTTTACTATGTCAAACGCCTTTTCGTAGTCACTTACGCTAGTTAAATGGAACTAAAAATGGTAGAAGAAAACAAGACAATCGGTCTCCCAAGATTATTACGAAAGGAGTATTTGTCCAATATTGTACTGCATCATCCATCAGAAGCTATTATGTGGTTATTTCATTCCAGCTAAAAGATGTACTAGAGAAAGTGTTCAATATTACAGATTTAGCTCGTGGTCTAAGTCATTCTTTTGCACATAGAAAATCTAAACCGTTTTTGGACGAACTGAATAAAGGAATTTTTTTTCTTCTACATTACGAAAAGAAGGAGCAAATTGTCCAATCGTCTATCAAAAGTCATTATGTGTTTATTTCTTTGCAGCTAATAGATATAATTCCAAGACAAAGTATTCAAAATTACAGATTTAACTAGTAGATTGATTGAGTCAAGCGTTAGTTTGTGGTAATCCATGATCAGATATCAATTGGAAGTATATTTTACTACGTTATTTACCACATCTAGTTTCAATTGTTAAATTATTACTATAGTTTCAACCATTTCGTACCATCTTCAGACATACAGACTATGAAATGGGGTTCTATTATTGGGGTGTGTTAGGTGACCATATTGGGGATACGTGGTATTTGACTTAGTGGTGTTAGCTATTAAAAGGCAAAGGACATCAACGACCAGGTAGACGGGAGCAACAACTCGACAACGATCAAAACAGCTATGACAAGACAACAACAAACAGCAACGATAAGACAACAACAACTATGTGATGGATTGGGATTACGGAGATGGACTTGGAAGTGTCAATTAACTTTCTCCCGCATAGCCGTTGACACCGCCAAGTCCAATTCCCGTAACCCCAATCACTCGCAGTTGTCTTGTCGCTGTTGTTGTCTTATCGTTGTTTGTTGTTGTCTTATCATAGTTGTTTTGATCCGCTCCGTCTACCTTGTCTCTGTCCCTTTTAATAGCTGACACCACTAAAGCCAATTCCAGGTAAACTCCAATATGGTCACCTAACACACCCCAATAATACAACCCCATTTAATAAAGACTGTATGTCTGAAGATGGCCTGAACGGGTTGAAACTATAGTAACAATTTATCAATTGAAACTATAATAATAACATAGTAACAATAGAAACTATAATAATAATAAGTGGTAAATAACATAGTAAAATACACTTCCAATTGATATCTGATTTAACTAATGTTCATTCTCTTGCGCACAGACAATTTCAAACGTTTATTTATAGATGACCTGAGCAAACAAGTCGTTCTTTCTTCTATATTATTGGTCAGGGAAAGAAGAAGCAAATTTTCCAATGTAATACTACTCGTGCATCAAAAGGCATTATGTGGCTATTTCATTGTAGCTAAAAGGCGTAATGACAGGGTACTTAAAATTAAAGATTTATTTCGTGATCAAATTCATTCTTGTACACACAGAAAATTTTAAACGTTTATGAATGAACTGAACAAAGGAGTCCTTTTTTCTTCTACATTGCTTGTTACAAGAGAAGAAGTAATTATCCAACGTTGTACTGCAAAATCAATGAAAAGGCATTATGTGGTTATTTCATTGCAACTAAATGATGTAATAGACAAAGTGTTCAATATTACCAACTTAGCTCGTGCACAATGTCATTCTCATGTATATACAAAATTTAAAATTCTTTTGGACGACGTGAACAAAAGAGTCCTTTCTTCTACGATACTTGTTACGAAAACAAGCAAATTCTCCAATGTTGTACTGCATCATCTATCAAAAAGTAGTCAGCCATTATGTGGTTATTTTATAGCAGCTAAAAGTGTAATGGACAAAATGTTCAAAATTACAGATTCAACTATTGGTAATTTAACATCTTTTGGACGAACTGAACAAAAGAAGCCTCCTCTCTTCTATATTACTTATTACGAAAAGAAAGGAGCAAATTGTCTATTGTTTTACTACATCTTCCATAAAAAAACATTATCTGGTTATTTCATTGCAGCTAAAACATAAAATGAACAAAGTAGTCAACATTAGAGATTTAACTAGTGAACAAGGCCATTTTCTTGCATACAGATAATGTAAAACGATTTTAGACGAACTGAACAAAAATCTTCGTTTCTTTCATATTACTTGTTACGATAAGAAGGAGCAAATTGCCTAGTCTTGTAGTAAGTACATCGTCCATCAAAATTATGTGGTTTTTTCATTGCAGCTGAAAGGTGTAATGGACAAAGTATTCAAAATTACAGATTTAGGCCGTGGTCAAAGTCATTCTCTTGCACACAGAAAATCAAAAACATTTTTGGACCAACTGAAGAAAAGGGTCCTTTTTTCTTCTACATTTCGTGTTACGTAAAGAAGGAAGAAATTTTCTAGTGTTGTACTACATTGTCCATCAAATGGCATTTTGTGGTTATTTCATTGCAGCTAAATGTTGTAATGGAGAAAGTATTTAAAATTACATTTTTATCTCGTAGTCATTCTCTTGCACACAGAAAATTTTAAAAGTTTTTGGACTAATTGACCGAAGAAGTCTTTTTTATTCAACATTACTTGTTACGAAAAGAAGGAGTAATTTTCCAATGTTGTACTGCAGCGTCCATCAAAGGCATTATGTGGTTTTTTCATTGCAACTAAATCATGTAATAGGCAGTGATATTACCAAGTTAGCTCGTGGTCAATGCCATTCTCTTACATACAGAAAATTTTAAATATTTGTGGACGAACTGAACAAAAGAGTGTTCGTTTCTTCTATATTACTTGTTACGAAAAGAAGGAGTAAATTGGCCAATGTAGTAGTAGGTACATCGTCCATCAAATGGCATTATATGGTTATTTCATTGCAACTAAAAGATGTAATTGAGAAAGTATTTAAAATTACATATTTACCTCGTGGTCAACGTCATTCTCTTGCACACAAAATTTCTAACGTTTTTGGACTAACTGAACAAAGGAGTGTTTTTTTCTTCTACATTACGTGTTACGAAAAGAAGGAGTAATAGTCCAATGTTGTAATGCATCGTCCATCAAAGGCATTATGTGGTTTTTCATTGTAACTAAATCATGTAATAAACACTGATATTACCAATTTAGCTCGTGCTCAATTCCATTCGCTTACATACAGAAAATTAAAAATATTTATGGAGGAACTGAACAAAAGAGTCTTCCTTTCTTCTATATTACGTTTTCCGAAAAGAAGGAGTAAATTTTCCAATGTTGTAGTAGGTACATCGTCCACCAGAAGGCGTTATGTGATTATTTCATTGCAACAAAAAGATGTAATTGACAAAGTATTTAATATTATATATTTGCCTCGTCGTCTCTTGCCCACAGAAAATTTAAAACGTTTTTGGATTAACTGAACAAAAGAGCCCTTTCTTCTACAATACTTGTTACGAAGATGAGCAAATTGTCCAATGTTGTACTGCATCATCCATCAATAAGCAATTCGGCATTATGTGGTTATTTTATTGCAGCTAAAAGTGCAATGGACAAAGTGTTCAAAATTGTCAACTATTTGTGAAGGTCATTCCTTTGCACACAGAAAATTTAAAACCTTTTTGGACGAACTGAACAAAACCATCCTCCTCTCTTCTGCATTACTTATTACGAAAATAAAGGAGGAAATTGTCTATTGTTTTACTACATCGTACATCAAAAGGCATTATTTGGATATTTCATTGTAGCTAAAAGATATAATGAACAAAATATTCAAATCTACAAATTTGACTCCTGACCAAGGTCATTTTCTTGAACACAGAATTTAAAATGTTTTTAGACGAACTGAACAAAAAGTCTTCGTTTCTTTCATATTACTTGTTATGAAAAGAAGGAGCAAATTGTCCATCGTCCAACAAAAGGTATTATGTGGTTATTGCAGCTAAAAGATGTAGGTAATGGACAAAGTGTTCAATAGTACAGATTTCGGTTGTGGTGAAAGTCATTCGCTTGCACACAAAAAAATTTAAAACATTTTTGGGCCAACTGAACAAAGGAGTCCTCTTTTATTCTGCAAGAAAATTTTAAATATTTGTGGAGGAACACAAATACATCGTCCATCAGAAGGCGTTATGTTATGTGACAGCGTTATGTGACAAAGTGTTCAATAGTACAGATTTCGGTCGTGGAGATAATCATTCGCTTGCACACAAAAAATCTAAAACATTTTTGGGGCAGCTGAACAAAGGAGTCCTCTTTTCTTCTGCATTACTTGTTACGAAAAGGAGGAAGAAATTGTCTAGTATTGTACTACATTGTTCATCAGAAGGCATTATGTGCTTATTTCATTGCAACTAAATAATGTAATAGACAAGTGTTCCATATTACCGATTTAGCTCGTTCTTTTGCATATAGAACATTTGAAATATATTTGGACGAACTGCACAGAAGAGTGTTCGTTTAAAAAAATCTTCCGTTCTTCTATATTACAGAGTTTCTTCGTTGGCAAATCTTAAACAATTCATTAAAAATAAAAACCTTGTACAAAAATTGTGGGATCCAAATGAAAGGAACCAAAGAAAGTAATTAAACATTTCTATCGTATCAAAAATGTGTTACTACCGTCACATGCTCAGAATCTCATGCACTTACGATGTCATAAATAGCACCGTGATACAACGGATGCAAAAGGAAGTGAAAATTGTGCGTAGTGTAAAAATCAGGAAAATGGCATACTTAGGAAAGAAATATAGAATGATTCAATAAATTTTGCAAGGATCCAATTAGAATGATCCAATTAATATTGGAAGACAAGATAGAGCGAAGAAGAGGTCAAAGACGTCGTAGAACATCAAGATTGAAGAACATTAGGCAATGGGCAGGATTAACAACCGTACGTCTATTCAGAGCAGTTATTTCGTTCAAAGTGATTGCCAATATCGATAGAGGACAGGCATCAACAGTAGATGATCTCTTTTGTTTTGAATTTTGCTTATAAGTTTGAGATGATTTAATTTGATTTTTCAAAGCCAAATTTTCAATTAATTTCAACGGATTCAAATCAATTGTGAATGCATAATGTCAACCTTGACATACTTATAACCTCAAGTACTTTCAAATGTGGTTAAATTAATAATAAAATTATTATTTACTTTACCTTTATCTGCTATTAAAAACTAAATGAATTGGTACAGTTATACTGTAATTACTAATTATAAAACAATTATTAACTTACATTAATGGGAAATTTATATAGGTTTTATTTTATAGTAGGTACGACAATGTCAAGCTTGAGTACACACATTCAAAAATACTAGATTTGATTATAGAGTACTTTGACTTTTATTCACCTATGAGTTTGTTTACCTTTTAAAACTTAGTATATTTTTATTTAGAAAAAGTTCAGTGACGCAAGCTCCAGTGATACTCAAGTCCAGTGACGACCCGCCGCTCTCGTTCAATTAAAATCTATCTATCCCCTTTTTGTAGATACTATGCTCTTTTTGCATCTACAAAAACCTAATGAGGGAGAGGAGAGAGATGCGAGATAAATACACGGCAAATTTCGCTATCTTGAGACAAATCAACAAAGATATCTCCAAATCAGTTAGGAAAGATATCAGAAAATATAACAGCGAGCATATATCCC
>WYDF02319105.1:0-14528 GCA_009867245.2 Adranes taylori
GGCCTGGTAGCTCTTATGGCTAGAATAACTATCCAGGATTAACAAAGCTTTTTGTCTGCATTAGGTCTTACGTGATGTAGAAACTGTTTAATCCACTTTATGTATAAATCAGCTGTCATGTAACCTGATTCGTTATAGAGCTTTAAAGTTCCAATGCGCACTCCATCGTACAAGTCCGGATTGAAACTTTTTCGTGGAAAAATTATCGATGGCGCTACATATATTCCCCCAGAACTCATGTAGATGACAATTGTTGTGTGTACCCCTTTCTCGATACTTATGATAGCACCCACTTGCTTTTTGCCTTTTTGGACAAACACTTTAGCGGAAGTTGCACTGTGGTCAAAGCTGATTCATCCATATTAAAAATCATTGTGTTATCAATTTTGTGCTCGTCGATGACTTGTTCCAGCTTGTTAAAAAATTTATTTACCTGTGGCTTATTAAATTCATCAGCCCTGGCAAGTAACGTGGCCTCTGGGAAACGCAATGATAATTGAGGATTACGTTGGCGGAAACGGTGAAGCCACCCTTTTACAGCCATCCTAGTTGTTTTATTAAAAGGGTGTTTAATCTTCATTTTTTCGGCAACTTCGTACGCCAGCTTTCGCACATCCATTGTCGTCAGTCAAAAAAAAAGTCCAGGGCATGTTTCACAGTTGTAGCTTCAAGGTTTCTGTTTAATGCCGATTGATAAGAGCCAAAGGATTTTTCAATATTAACAACGAATTTGTTTTTTCCAAGAGCTGGACGGCGTAAAGTTGCTGTAGGTACATTGAAAGACTTACTTCCTTTAATCAGCCCATTTCGCCACTACGGACAGCTTGTATAGCTCTCTCCATATCGGAATCATTCTTTCTTTTATACAAATAATCTATCTAAAAATATAATAATCCGTTTTAACCCTCAACAAAACAGGCGTGTAAATGACATACCAATTCATTTTACCCGCCTTTATGCTATGTCATTTAGCCAATCGTAATATTTTTTTAAAATGTGGTGTCAAATGCACTTAAATTGCCATTAATGGTCAACACTAATTTATAGCGTACAATTATGTGGTCAAGGCCATATCTCAAAACTATTTAAAAAATGAATATTAGGCAGCTAAATAATATTGCAAAGTGTTACATTGAAACTCCAGACTCGGCAACCATAAACAATATAAATGAATCGGTTGAATGGATGTCTAAAGGAATTTTAGAGCCAGTGCGCAGTTGTACGTTATCACTCAAATTAGAACTTATAGTGCCACTAGATTTGTTGTTATAGAAAAAAATCATCATGCCCGCGTGTGTCAACATGCCTGCTCTTCCCCTAATCGTTTATAAACCCAATGTTGCCAATACTTAAAATTCGATAAAATATTTTATTTTACAATCTCTTTACTTATCTAACTAGCTGTAGGCTTACATAAAAGCTTACATTCATTTAGTAACCTTACATAAAAACAATTAACCTTTCGTACATCCAACTTGATTTAGATACCATCTTTAAAACAAGCGTGAAAAATGGATATAGGGGAAAGGTTTAATCCGGCTCTAACTCGATTCATGTTAAACTTTATATTACAGATACAGATTAAATAGAAATAATCGGGTTTAAATATTTTTGTGTAGTCCTCCCAAAATCCTTTCAAGTCCTCCCAAAATTACATATGGACCCACCACTGGAGATAGCATTAATTCAGCCGTAATAATATCAATGTATAATCTCATAAAATATATAATATTTGTTATTATAATTTTTTAAATGTTACACTATAATTAGGAATATAAAACGTGTCTACACTTTCTGAGGCCTCACACGTTACAATTTTTTTTGTAAAACTTTTATACAATAATGTGACGTTGCGCACGTTGTTGCAATTATATATTTTGAGTTGACCTCAAAATATTTAATTGCAACAACGTTAAAAAAATTCTCGATGTCATCCCAATATATTATTCATATCGCAAGATATGCAGTATATATGCCGGTTTTTAATTCCATAGATGTTTTCTTTGCTATTTTCATATAGGTTCACAAGCTTTAATAGCTAAATCTATCCCATATTTTTTAAAAACATTTACTGAAGTTTATTACGTTCAGTGATAAGATAAGAAAATATGTAATATTTCTGTAATGTTTTGTTCTTGGGTTCAGCTAGCAACTTTCGGAATCCTCTTTTGTTTCTTGTAATTGACTTTGTGCTGTCTTCCGTTTAGGTATGTTTTGAACCATTTATTCGCTACACCTCTTATTCCATTTGCTTCTACTATCATTGTTAGTCTGTAAATTGTGATGGTATCGTATGCCTTTTTTAAATCAGTAAATAATGCGTATACCTTTCTCTTTTTATCCAGGTTCTCTTTGATTGTGTTTATTATTTCTCATACAGTCTTGAATTACCTTCTTCTCTCTGAAACCATGCTGCTCGTCAACCAGTAGCTTGTATTTTCCTAGATATTTCTTTATTCTGACGAGCATCACTTTTTCAAAGATTTTTGGTACTGTTGATGTGTTAGCAACCGATCTAAAAGTTCCTGGGTCCGGTTTTGAATATAGGGGTTATGTTTCCTTTCTTCATTACTTATGGAAAAATTCCTACTGTCAGTGATTTGTTTATAACTGCCATGAGCTCGTTTACAATTGCCGGGTATATTAATTTTTGCGATATTTTATCGTGTCCTAATGATGTTTTGTTTGCTAACCTTTTTATAATTCTTTCCACTTCTATTTCGTATAATGGTTCTAGGAATATACTGTTTTCTGCTACGTGTTCATACTGCCTACTTGTAGGTCGTTTGTCTAGTTTGCTTTCTTTTACTATTTCTTCCTGCTTCAGTTACATAATGGTTGTTGAGTTCTTGTGCTATCTTTGTTAGTTCTGTGAAGCTTTCACCTTCAATTTCTAGCTTTTCCATAGTGATCTTCTTTTTTGTGTGTTATCGTTTCTTAGGGCGTTGTTCAGGATTAACCATGTTTTTCTGTTATCTCGTGGTGCGTTTTCTACTTGTTTTGTGTAATATGTTTCTTCACTTTTCCCCTTAGAGTCGTGATTATATTTCTCCTCTCTACATATTGATTCTTTAATTCATATGTATATTCTTTTTTTAGTTTTTCATGTAGCTTTTCTCTGATTTTTATTTTGCTTCGTAGTTCTTCGTTTAGTCATTCTCTGTTTAGTAGTTGTCTTCTAATTAGTTTATCTTTCTTTGCTGTACACTTTTCAATTATTTTTGACGCCTTATAGACAAGTTCTTCCACGTTCTCATTTACGTCTTCTGCCTTCGTATATTCTTGTTCGTTAAATTCTCTGATCACTTGTTCATAATTAGTTCTTTATTTATTAGCTAGTTATCTTGTCTACTCTCTAGTTATCTTTTCGCTTGTTATCTTTTCGAATTTATATTATTCATCATATACCATATACGTATGAAATACGTATAGGTATAGGAAAGATATAGGATTTGACACATATGTTTTGACAATTTTTTTTATTTCACCTTAGTACGTCTCTTGTATTCACATCAGTGCAAACCATTTATACGTAATTCGAAGAGGAGACCCCAAGAAACAATATACTACAAAAAGAAATTTTTCAAAATAATATTTTCTTGCTGAAAAATGAAAAGAAAGTCGTATTTCTTGGTTTCTGTGCGTACGTACGTATGGCTGTACGTTCAAGAATTACTCCTAACGTATTGGACCGAGTTGGATGAAATTTTATACACAGGTACACATACATGTTCCGCAAAAACAATTTTCCATTTTTTTTATAAATCCAATATGGCGTAAATGTGCCAGTTTTTTCACAAAAAAATGTAAACTATGAGGCTGAAATTTTACACACATATAGAGGCTCGCAATACTCGTCGAACAAAAGAAGTCCGATGTCTCTGCCTTGTATAAAACGCGACGTTGCCACGTTCAAAGTTTTAAAATATTTTTAAATATATCTCAAAAACTGTAAAAGATAGGACATTCGAATAAACTATGTTTATAGTCTACCAAAAGCCCCTTTGATTTAATTTGAAACATTTTTTCTAAAATTACAATTTAACATATATACAGGATGTTCTTTTTTGAAAATTTTGCAGTCCATTTTCTCGAGTTTCGTAATAATTTGGTTTAAATTTCTTGTACCAAAAGCTCCTTTACTATTTAAGGGATTAAATGAGTTTAAAAAAAACGGACGACTTCGTATCGGAGTATTTTAACCTTAAAAAAAATGTCTGCTCTAAAAATATCTTGGTTCCTACGTAAGTTGGAAAAATGAAACTCAAGGAACATACGTATCTCTAAAAACCTCAATTGTACCAAGACGTACAACTGAATATACTCACCTGATTTTGAACAATAACATTTTTCAAAAAAAAATTTTAGTAACATCCTGTATACTCTATTTAAAACTTTCTATTTAAAACGATACCACATTCTATTTAATTTCTATTTAAAACGATACCACACATGATGGCTCTAACTCTTATCGTTTCAAAGATGTGGCCCTTAATAACTTAAAATTTCGCAGCTTGTCGCCATGGCAACTGGCATTCAACAATCATATATACAAGTAAGGCCTAAATAATAGCACGTATATGCAAAGTTACAAGAAAAAATATTTTAGTTGTATGTGGCCTATAAAACATATAACTTGGTGCTTTTGCCATTGAATAAATGTTGTTATTAGTGGCAGGTGCACATTATTATTTTGGGAGGGGTTCAAAATGATCTTATTCAGAAATTCAGTTTTAAAACTAGAACACTGAAATTTTGATCGCATATAGTATCTTGTGTTATGCGTCGAAAGAAATTAGTAACATGCCTGAAACTGGTGTAGAACGCGACGTTGCCACGTTTGAAGTTTAACAAACTTTTTGAAATATCTCAGGAACTAGGAAAGATAGAATATTTGAATAAACTTTATGATGTAGGCTACCAAAATCTCGTTCAATTATATTTTTTTTTGTAAAATTACAATTTAGTTTCCAAGTTAGTGTATTCTGTAATCAAACTAAAATTTCCATTTGTAAAGCAGAGCTGCCAAGCTTCCAGTTTGTACTTTATTGCCTTGCTTCGTTTTTGTTCCCTGGTAAATGTACTACTGTAATATTTTTGTTAGGACTGCGATGAAGAACTCCTCTTTCGCCACTTCACTTGACATTATTTTTTCCTTTCAATTTAATTGGAGCCTTTACAATTTTTACTTTTGTTGGATCAGAATTTTTTAGAAGTGATAGTGGAATGTTTTCATCAGAATCAGATGGCACTTTTAATTCGACTTGCGAGTGATTCTCAGTCATTGATGATTCTTCTTCACTTTCAAATTCGTCGTAGGTTTCAATATCTGGAATAGTGCAATCTTCTTCATCGTTTTCAGAATAAGATCTTTCAGAATCTGCATTGAGAAGTAAATGATTTATTTCGTTAATATTATTCTCATTGTGAAGGTCAAAATATTGTTTTTAAGATGCCATTTTATTTCACCTAGAAAAGATCATTTCAACTAAAGTAAAAAATGTATTTGCTAAAAATTACAGTTAAATATTTGCTGGAATTTACAAAGTAATAAAAAATGTTGAGTTTATTCATAATATAGTAATATTTTTCTTATTAATATAAGTATAAATAATTTCGACAACATATACAAATAAAGAATATTATACCATGAATACACCGATAATGCTACATTGAGGTACACTTTTACCCCAAACGTTGAATAGCTTGAAGAACTGAAGCAATATTAACTCATCGAATGTCCCAGACTTACTGACCTTTCAAGGCATGAAACTACTGAATAGCACATAGCGCCATCTGTTGCCCGGTAGCAACACTTATTATTACCACTGGGGTGCAGGTGTACCCCCTAGTACCATTCCAGGGTTAAGCATATTCCATGCGGCTTTCATATTTGAGCATTGTCCGTCACAACGCATTTTCCGTGAGCATTTTCTAATGATTTGATTCAAGGTGCGAAAAATATATTCACATGCAAGTTATTTTTGACAAAATTAAATTATATTTTAAAAATTGTAAAAAATACTCTTGTGTCTGAATGAGTTTTTATGCCCGGATTAATTAGATGAGGAAATAACAAGGTTTGGTGTTGCAATGAATATATTTATTAAAGAATTATTGTACATATCGGTCCAAACATCAGATAAAATAGTAACATGATCTACCGTCTTCATATTATGCGTCGAATTTTTACCATTAAATATTCGTTATTGCGAAGTATTTTTGATAATTTATATCTGTTTGGTAATAAGGTATAATTATCTTAACGAGTTTATGAGATTTTTTTGTCACGTAATCTAACTCTTAGTTCTTTCAAACTTTCGTTATTTGGTTATAATCATAAATTTGTAATAAAACTGATTAGAAATAACTCACATAAGTCAGCCTAATATGAAACAATGTTATCTATTTTTAGTTCCATTTTACTGTAGAACATGTTGTAAGAGAATTTCAGCGCACGTATCCTTTCGTTGATGCATACGTTTGCACATGCTGTGCATATATAAGTCAAGAGGATGCTTGTGCATAGATTATGTATGATGCTATCATACAAACTTAATAGGCCACTTTATTACTCCTTGACACGAGGATTTTCTCGGAACATTGTTCTCGGATCAAAAAGAGATGATTCGAGAATGGTACAAGAAGATGGGATTATAGCAGTGATAGCAAAATTTCGGTTTTTTTTACTTAACAAACAAGTTAGTAACAATATTTGGTCATACATAGTTGGTCGCAATTTATGCGATAAATACTAGAATTAAACACTGTTCGGAGCCAATCAAGCGGCATATTTTTAAATGTGTTTTCTTGGACATTAATGTAGATTCTGTTTGCACTTTCCAAAATTTTTTCCAAAATTTTTTGCTACCTAGCAATATTTTTACAAAATCATATTCCATTTTATTAAAATCAGCAATAACATTGTATTTTTGACAGTTGCATTGCTAATTCGTTTGCTAATTATAGCAATAGCGTTTGAGGCTTTGCTAACAAATCTCATAAATTGTAAAATGGACCCGATTTGAGCAAATTTTATTGCAATTTTTTTGCTAATGTTAGAGAACGCTTTAAATTAGTAAGTACTTTTATTTATATTCAAAAATGTTGATAAAAAATATTGAGCAATCAATTTTTTATTTTAGAACGGCAAAGACATTGGAATACAGAAAAATAAGAGATCGCAGCAATCCTTTTGACATTCCAAATCGTTAAACAGTTTAGATTAACTAAGATTTCAGTTCAGGATTTGTTACTTGAAGTTAGTCAATTTGCGGATCAACAAGCACGACAAGACAAAATACCATTACTTCTCCTGTTGTGCATATGCCTTAATTTTTTGCCCATGGAGGATATCAAACAACTGTTGGTACTAATTTAAATTTAGCAATCAATCAACATATGGTATCTAGTACTCTGAATTCTCTAAGTCATATAATTACCGTCAATTTGTTACCAAAATATCTTATATTTCCAGCGACTAATGAAGCTATTCAAACAACTAAAAGAAGATTCCAGCAGATGCTGAATTTTCCTAATGCAATTGGTGCTTTAGATTGCTCCCACATTGCAATATTTCCTCCACGAATAAATGATTCAAGACAACCGCGGTTATCCTATTTGAATAGGAAGGGATTTCAGAGGATAAATGTACAAGGTATGCAAGGTTTAGAGCTAAATGCAAGGTATCTGAAATCAACTCACGATTCAGCTATTTGGGAAACTTTGACGATACATCAACATTTAAAAAGAAAGTTTGAAAATGGTAGGAGAAATGTTTATTTGTTGGATGATTCAGGCTACCCATTACAACGGCTAATGACGCCCATAAATAATGCACCAGGAAATACACCAGAGAAAAATTATACACAACGACATTGTCGCGCACGAAATGTTTGTGAGAGAGGATTTAGCATTTAAAAATACAGGTTTAGTTGCTTTCTTAGTGACAGTGTTTTGTATTACAGTCATTCGGTAGCGGGGAAAATTATTTATTCCTGTGCGGTATTGCACAGTCAATACAACATTCCAGATCTAAATGATGAACCATTTATTATTGAAGAGGAAAATAATCACGTCCACGTTCAGGCCACACGTCTTATTTACAATTTATTAAATATTTTATTTATAAACAAAACTTTCTTTATCCTACTTTATAATATGTAGTAAATACAATACGAAAAGAGAAGAAACACTTTTCCAGTGTTTCTTCTCTTTTCGTGCATCATTTGGAATATTATTCAAAATTAATATGATTTCTTCTAATTCAGTTGTATTTAATGGATGCCCTTTTTGATGCATCAGAATAGGATGTGTTTCTATAAAATCTAAAAGTGCAGCCATCTGTTCTCTACTTGTTCCTTTTCCCCTTGTTCCTTCTACCATTTTATATAAACAAATTGATGAAATTGAATTAACACACGTTGATAATTCACAATCGAATCGCAACATATTCGCATGCGCAACATATTCATTTGACCTACTTTTAGTAATATTGCTAGATTGACAGTTCATAACAATAATGGTTAGAATCGGTTAAATGGAATAGCATTTGCTTAGCAATCATTGCTCTCGTTTTCAAAGGTAGCAAGATTGTTATGTCAACAAACACACAGCAAGATGCAAACAGAATCGTGATGAATATCACAATGAAATCGATTTTCGTGTTTTGCTTGATAGCTGTCATACTAATATATAATATGATAAATCACAATATTTGTAACACTTGCATTGAATGAACTGAAATATCTAAACAAGAAATATCCTTCATATTGAATTTTACTGCAATGTTTGTAGCTAGAGATCAACATTTAATCTGAATTTCTCACTTCTCTAAATATCATTAACAACTGAACAAACTCTTCCAACTGCTGCATTAGTTTTAGGACAACACAATAAATTGATCAAGAATAAATAAGTTTTTACATGGAACATGCTCATTTTTGAAATTACTGAATTATCTCCAACAATCTTTTATGAATTTGAACGTGGTTATTTTCCCATTCTATTAATTTTTCAGAAGTATAATGATTCAGCTTCTAATTTCTTAAATTTTTTGCGATGAAAACTCGACACAATATTCAATATCTGTCCCTAATCGAAGATTATAGATTACTTTTCAAATATTGAAAAGGATGTAGAGTTCACCCAGACGTTGGCCTCTAGCAGCGGTCAAAACGCTTCGGAGAGAAAACAATAGAAATAAGCAAAAATACTACTATTAAATAAAATTAGAAATTTAATTTTTATAAAATCTCAAATCACAATATCACAATGTTAGACTGAATCATCTCATTTCACAAGGTTAGAAAAGTAAGGTAAATAAATAACGCTATAAAGTGAAGGTAAGTCTCCTCCGAGGATTTTTGCCGAACTTATCCACAACAATAATGTTTTTCATCACTTTTATGCTTATATCACCGATAACAAGATTAGATTTGACATCCTTGTTTCTTCCATCGTTCGTAATAACGCCTTCACATAGTTCAGTCTACTAAAACTCGTTTCAGCTGTGGCACTTGATACCAGAAATGTTAAAACCATAGCGAAATATTTCCTTAAATTCGACCCATCACCCATAGTCATTACGTACTGTTAGCATTTTAAGGTACTATTAATGTATTCTGTAGCAATGAGAATTTTGCTTTGCAAAAATCTACATTTAAATTAAATCTGCTAAATGATGAACAAAAATAATGCACTTTTTTTTTCATTTAGAAAATCTTCACTTAGTGGATCCGATGCCGAAATTCCCATTAGAATTTCGGAGTTCCTCATTAGTCTTTTTTCCATTTCAAAGACAAAACGATCAACGATCTCGTAATATACTGCCCTCAATTCTTGTTGCTGCTTCTGTATCTCTATTTTCAACAGTTAAATAAACTAAAGGGTCATTCATATATTTTGAGCCAACAGTTTTGTTTCGCTTAACCAGTGGCATCTATTTTCGATCAGGGATCAGGGCGCAAACACTTTACTTGAGTGAACTTCAGCTGATTCCCACAACTCCTTGAACCACATTTCGTTTCGCACATTTGTGACAAAGTTGTGATGGTGCTTCACATAATTTTATTGCACGAGTGTAAACAAGATCTGAGCATTGAAGATATTCTGAAAGTGCATTTATATGTCCCAAAATTTGGTGTGAATGATAATTAGAAGGATTGTGCGAAATGACTTAAGTTGCTACATAAATCTCTTACATTCTGCTATCTCGTCAGGTTTTCTTTTCTCAGAAATATGTTCTAATGCCATTATTACTGAATCTAGCCAGTTGTGAAAATATGAAATTACCTTCTTTTGACTTGACCGGTTTTTGGTATTTCCAAAATGTTATCGTATTTCACCACTTTTTGAGCATCTTTGAAATATTGATTCCTTCGCACGGGCTGGCTTTCAAAACTACATATGACTTGAGTAAGTCCAATGACTTCTTTAATCGCTTTTATGTCATTGCAATAGTCAACTAAAATCAAATTCAAGCGATGAGCGTAACAATGAATATAAGGAGTTGTTCCTCCAACGTGAGATTCTAATTATTCCCACCAATGACACTTGCAGCATCATAAGTTTGAGAAAAACAGGTAGTTATATCTAGCCAACTTTCTGTACCATTTTGCTTATAGTTCTTTGATTAATACAAATTAATTTGCAAATTTTATTAAAGAATTATTTTTACCAAGGGCACAAAACTACACCTGCCCACTTGTGTCCGTTACTGTCCCCGTCATTGAAAGGAGAATATGTAGGATGGCATTTTTCGAGGAAGGACAGAACTTACAAAAGAAGAAATGTCCTCTCTAAAATATGACAATTGGTAAAAGTAGGACAATTGGTCAATTGGTAGCGGCAATATCGGATCTCAATAAATATATAGATTTCCAAATCAAATTTGTTGTTCAAATTTATTGAGAACAGCTGCAAGTGAAGACGGTGCTGAACAAATTGTTTTCTGAGAAAGAAAATAGTGACAATTCAAAAATTGAAATCCCTCCTACAACAATTAATGTAATTCATTATTGTTTGTAGGATTAATGACCCCATAAAAATATTTCTAATCCACAACGCGTGAGAAAAATTATTTCCCTCCAGCTGTTTCGGACAAAGTACTCAATACAGAAAAAATTTAAGTCCTATCACTTGTTCAATAGCAAGAAATGGTTAAAGTCCATGTCAAAAATGTGATTTTTGACATGGACTTTATACGGCTATGAATTTTCTATGTTTATAAAGGTTTTCAGCTGAAAACCTTTAGTAGTTCTGTTGTGAAAATGGACTCGTTTGAAGAATAGCTCTAGATAAGATAAGAAAATTTTTGTTGTGCACAAATATATTACAAAGAATATTTACGCTTGTCACAAAGCTGTGAATTTTTGAACTTTTGTAGACAATGTTTGAAATGTGTATGTACTTCTCCAAAGTCTCTGCACTATTTCTTATCTCTCTTTGTGAATACGTATGCAAACATTCTACGGAGGTATCTCTAGAAAGATTTCCATTTATGGAGTTATGTCCTCAATACTTATTGACGATAATCATTTTTTATACAGACCAACAAGTTCCTCGAATTCAGTTTCACAAAAAAAATTAAATCGAAATTATTTGCGTGTTTTTTGCGGTTTGCATTTTTGAATTTTGTCTCGAAATTGATGAAAATTTTACATACAAGAGATAAAAAGTATATTGTGATATTCAACGACCGTTCGAATCTTTCTATATGTTCTATCATATGGCTGACATATTGATTAAACTGAAACAACTTAGAATTTGTGGAAACTTATTTAATCGCCTAGCAATATCAATATAGAAAAGTATCGAGCTTTAACCTTAACAGCCAACAGTATCTGTCAAAAATATATCACTAGAGCATTCCACATTAATCTAATAAAAACTTCTTAGACGCTGCGGATTTAATCAAGCAGATGATGATCAAATGAATCTGGTGCTGAAGCAGCCATGACATTAAGATACATCATTAACATAGCTAGTTAAGCTATGAAAGTAGCTGGTTTAAAGACACAAAATAAACTGGAACTTTCTACATTTTTTTGGACTGTCAGATATGGAATGTTCTTGTAATTGTCGATGAGACATCAACTTTTATTTCTAAGCCAACATAAAAAATATCATTTATAGGGATACGTGTTTCAAAATATTAAACTATATGAACCATCTATGTCTAGTACAATTTACTAACTGTTAAGAAGGAAGAAGTTTCTAAATATTGAAAGCAACTAAAATAGTTATTCCAAATAGAGATAGCAAATTTGTTTTATCTCAGTAATGTCGGATTAATTGAAACTGTTGCATTATATCCGATTATATTTATTCTTTGCCAGTACCTTCACTAAGGAAATCATGGACTGTTTGAAAGGTTTAGTTCCATTTAATTATGATATATTACCGTTAACACTTCAATTTTTTATAAGTGCATTTTCGTAATTCATGTTCATGAATTCTACACAAAGATTAAATGTACCAGATTATTTACACTATTTTCAAGAAAGATTATTAAACAGTCCTCATATTTCAAAAATGCGATTGCGTTATTTAAATTTAATTCTAGACATTACATATTACGGTTTGGAAGGCCAAGTTGGGGGCCTAAGGTTATTTTTGGTTGGCAGCCTAATTTTGCTGGTTTTTTAAAAAAAAATTGTCTTAAAGATTTTTGTATTTTTTGGTTAACATTTTTCGTTTTAGTTTTTTCGTTTAAAAATGCTATTTATTTATCCTTCCCTGGCTTTCTTCTAAAGTCTAAAATAAAGACCTCATCCTCCGTTTGGAGAATATTGAATCCAAACACATAAAGGCTTTGCTAATTTCCTTATCCGCATGACCTAGTTCTCTTCGATTAGCATCTACTCTAATATCTCGAGTCTTCAATCTGCTTCATGCAAGCAGCGTGGCATGTGCTATCAGGGCGAAGGTCTTTAATTTTGCCTTTAGCCCATCAGCCCTCACATCACTTGGATGAAACTAACATCCCCTATATTCACCAAATTGTTATTCTTATATAACTTCAATCTTGATGCTCCAGGAGTGGCCTCTGACTTGTAGGCAGCAGCATAATAATTGAACAGATCCTCCTGATTCTACTCCTGTTTTTTTGTATGCACGATATTATCTACTAAAACATGCAAAAATTTATGAAATACATTGCCCTTCTCCGAAATCTTCCGAGGCATCATGGAACAGAAGGAGGAATTCAGCATACATGAAGGTGTTAAAGGATTTGTAGTAATTCCAATGTCACTCCAAACAATCAGACTGCCGATGCAGTTCCCGATGGCCATGTCACGTGTAAACTGGGTTTACACCCAAATCTTGTAGATTTTGATTATAATCGGATTTCAATGGCTTTACATCATGAGATATGGTGTGAGATGTATTTGTCAAAATGTTAGCTGTAGTTTGCAAAGAATTTGCAGATGGTATTGTAGTGTCTAAACCATCTTTTAGATTGTCTATATAGCTCGTTAATTTTCGAAATAACTTTGATAAATCTTTAATCAGATTTTTCTCCTTATTACTAGAGTGAGCCTAAGCTTCTAAGGGCTCACCAGCCATGATTGATGATGCTATTTTGAAAGTGTATTTTATTTCCTGGTGATTTTTATAAGAATGATTATTTAATTGTGAAAATATCCTTCTTATGACTGTTTCATCAACCACATGTATTTCCCTTAGCATTGTGGCTAGTATGGGCTTTAAATAACCAAATTTCTTCTACGCCACGTATTTTGTGACTACGGAAGGCACCGATAATCCCACTCTCCTAGCAAACTACGATAACTGATCTACAATAACCACTTCGGAATGTTAAATAAAGCTTAAAGTCAAACACAATTTTAACAATTTTTTTACAGTTTAATCAGATAAAATATTTTACGGCATGGAATGTGAATAATGAAGGTAATGATCATGAATTTTTTTTATAACAACCTTTACAAAATATTTTACAAATGTATGTAAATCACACTACACAATTCAGATATCTAGAAACCCCAAATCCCTATATTTTCTATCCGATTAATTAAATGAAATGTTGTACATATCGTTCACGTAACTTTAAAATCCAGGTAAAATCCAATAAGCCCACAACCCTGAAATTTATTTATACAAACATATATCTTATCTTGATAATACCTGCTCTTGATTTAGTAATGCCTACAATCACTAACAATGAGTACAATGAGAATAATGTTTAGTTCCAGAACATTTAGTTTCCAGTTCCAGAAATCCAGGACCCCACTCCTCCAAGCCTATAGTATCTTTACACTACTTCTTTACACTTTAAAATATTATAATAGTTGTTTAATTAAGCAAGCAATCATCGAAAATTGTGAATCATATATGCGAGACCACAAAGGTAGAAAAAATTCCGATGAACATTTTTGGAGGATGGCCATTTCTGCTATTAAGGTATATTAAGCTTCATCAGCACCCACTTTTTTTTACAGAACATCATTGTATTTGTATAAGTGAATATACATAAACTCCATTCTGAACCATATCATCGGACAAAT
>WYDF02319116.1:0-14525 GCA_009867245.2 Adranes taylori
TTCAACATAATTTACACACCTGCCTCCCTTTTCTCCTATTCTTGCATTCCAATCACATTTAATACATGTTACTAATATATTTTATTTTGACTATTGAAACTGAATAAATTCAGTACATTATTCTTAAGAATTCCTTAACAAATATTCAAGTAATTAACTCTTCATTTTTATAAGGTGCTAACAAACTAGTTCATTGCCTTTTCAATGTTAATAAATATTATAAGTATGTATCTTTAAATTGAGTATAAATTGTTGGAAAATAAATCTATATTGTCGAAAATAGTGTTCAAAGAATAATGCCTCTTATGATACTAGGTAATTTGTATATCAATTTTTATGTCAGCGGCAAGCTAAACTGTATCCGTGTAACCATTTAGGTTAATAGAACTAATAAACAAATATTTATTTTATTCTACTGCTTCATATATTGACCCTCAAAATCATTATTGTAGAAGGAATAAATAATGAATTGGTGAAATAGATCATTTAAACAGATTTGTGTTTTTTAAATTATGAATGTAGTGTACTTTATTTGTGTATGAGATCGAACTTGTTTCTTTAAAGCTGTTACCTAGCTTTAAGTGAGTAAGGGCATTTTCTCATCTTTTCTTTAATAAGCTCGAATAATGTACATAAAGCGGATGAATTAAAATTACCCTACAAATAAATTTTGAAGTGACATTTTGTTTCTTTAGAGCTACGCCACCCCTAAGCTGAAATAAAAAAATGTTTTTGGTATACTAATGTTTAAAATTAAAGTTAATAGTTTTCTGATCCCTAAATGAATTGTGGGTTTGTTTCAACCAACGGAGTTTTGTGAAACTAACCTAATTCCATGTTGCAACAAAATTAGACGCGACAACAGAGATAAGCCACTTTCTCTCCCAACCCCTGAATCTCATTATATTATATTATTGACTAAATATTATGATTATATGTTACAATAAAAGCAGTGTAGTAGTCAATAGCTTAATTATGATCCTGCTTTAATAATATTTATTTCTGTAAAAATATTTGTGTACAAAAAGGTAGCTAATAATAATAACTTACTTTTTTGCGGCTCGTAATTAGAGGGTAGTCTAATTACTATGGAGATATTGCTAGATCAACGTGATTCGAGTGAAACGCACAGTTTAATGCTAACAAGATAAATCTCGCTTTATTGTAACAAATCATCAGTATTAATAGTAAACTTAACAATAAAAAATTATACGTGATATTAACTAAATAAACGGAAACTTTTGCTAAATAAATAAGTGTACCTTTTGATGTAGCACACCGATGCGTTCTGCTTTATTTCATTTGAACAATTATGATACTACATATTTAAAAGTCATCGCACTTGAAATCGATGAATATGCATCTACGTTCGCTTGCTATTAAGATATGTCACATTATCAATCGTATCAACTATAAACATGAATTTGTTGTCGATAGCTCCTATAAATACACATTTATTATAATACGAATTGAGGTTGAATATAATGAGATGAGCTTACTATATGTTTTAAGTATAATACCTACTTACTGACTTATAGCTAATTTGTTTTTCTAAATATCTTTTGATAAGAATTTAATTATGTATTTTTTTAATATGAAATCTTGAACTATAGGAAATAATAGATGTCTTCTGACACATTCGTTCTTGATCCTGTTTGAAGAAGAGTCGTTTTCTTTATTAAATAGACCAGTACATAGAATTGTGTTTTGATTTTATTTATGATCCTTACGATTTTAATTATTTGCTAGTTACATGGTGCTGTTTAGAGGATTCCTTATTGAAATGGACTTTATTGAAATACCGTAACCTGGATATAATTTAAATTACATAGAATGTTAATTTTATTCATAGCAGTCCTGCAAAATACGTCCAGGGAACATGAGAACGGTGGTTCATATTCTCCAGGCATTTCACTAACTCTTCTAAAATGATATTGATTTATAAATTATTAACATCTTATGTACAACCATTAAGCGGAAGTACTTTGGAGTATGATTCTCTCATCCTCAAAATACATCCTTTATGTATGCTTTATGGTTGTGTTAAATAATAAAGTGTATGCTTTAATAAAACAATTTAAAATATCTACATATATTTTACAGTGTTCGTGGTTGAAGAATTTGTAACAGCCGTTACAGTAATAGTAGTTTCTGTGCAATAGGATTACAAAGTTTGAAAAGCATTCTATATTTATCCGAAAAAAGCATTTTTAAATTCCTAATTTTCAAATCTGTCTGTAAAGAGTTTAAATGAAAAAAGAGATGTACTTTGATAAATTAACTTTAAAAACCGAGACATCCGTATCTTTTACTAATATGGCACATAGAAGTATACATTTGTTGGAACCTTAGGATTCGTTTCGTAGAATTGGGCGTGCTTAAATGCCTCATCTGAAATTATTTCATTTCAATCGTTCTTTTAGATTTCAATCCACTTTACGAGAATTTTCGTCCTTTTCGTATACGAATTATAAAATTGAATTATGAAAAGTCGTTTCGGATCAATTTAATAAGTAATATGAGAAGGTAACAAGCAAGGACGAAAAAGACCTATGTGTGCTAAAAAAATATCAGTTTGGAATTAATATTGTTTCTGAGCGGATATTTATTAGAAAACTTTTTATTATCATTTTTTCAGCCACATTACTGCGTAAAACAGCAGTCACGCGTAATGCGTTTTTAATAAATATTATATATTTATTCATAAGTACGAGAGGGAGTCGCAAAGTATCGAACGTAATGGCCGTGTTTTTAAAGTACAGAAACTGCAGTTCGGGTACTCGAATATACAAATTGCGTTTATAAATGTTGTTCGAACAATTAGCCCTGCGTTTTTACATTCTTTTGATTTGCTAGAGCTACCTGTTCCATCGAAATTTCGTGCACCGTTTTGCACGGTGAGCAGAGCACACCTTCTAATCTAGAAAGGTAATGTGATTTTGGTAGAGTTCTAAAGCAAATCAGGATCGAGGTTTAATTTACGACCACTATGCTGCTTTTATTTTTATTCTATTTATTTTTAACATAAAAATTCTCGTGCATGAGATTATTTAGGTTTTGGGTTAGAATTTGCTGATCTTATTATAATAAAGTAGTCTCAGAGTTCCATCTCTGACATTGCTGACGGTATTAGCTTGACGTTTGATATGAGAGAAGAATTTAAGATTTCAGAAAAATTTAGAACGGAAGATTCAGCAGAGAATTATGAATGAAGTGTCTATGTATACCTGACCTGATGTACGTAGAATAACGATTGTTACTTATTTTTAATTTAATTTTAAATAAAATAAGCGATTTGTTCATAGTGTTTACTTAGAACAAATCTGATTCCAGAGTGCTCATTCCTTCGTATTTTATTGCTCGTTCTTTAGGAATAAGTTTGTTCATTTGATGCTGAATTATTCTAGTTGATATGCGCGAATTTGCTCGCTCAAAAATAGCTAATCGAATACCCAACAGAGAACGCTAGGTTCAGTGCCTCCTTCTATGTGTAATTTTCTGGGAAAAATCTGCTTCTGACAGATCGGCCGGCCAGTATCACTTTGCGTGACTCGGCGACAAGATGGGCATGGTTTGAAGGAAGCTTTTTCCACAAAATTTTAGGAAAGTTGTACTTCCGACCAATAAAACAATTCCTTCGTGACCCTTTGATATTTCTGAGGATTAAAGTTGCATTGTATTTGTGACGTAAGTGGTGGTAATTTCCAAACGGTGGTGGGTAGTTTATGTGTTCAAAATCTTAGAAGCATTGCATTGAAATGCCTGTTACTAAAATGCGTGGAACTAATATCCAATCCAATTCTTCGAAAGCACAAAGGGGTGCAAAGTGTAACTGTTTATTGAAAACGAATAGTGGAAACATTCGTCGGCATATCCTTTTATAATGCTTCCGCGTTATGCGAAGAAGCGTTTGAGAATTTTCGGGATATGAGATTATATTTTAAGCGATTCAATATATGTAATATAAATTGAATCTTTATAATAACTATTTATATTAATATTTTTTTTAAATTTTAGTAGGTAAGTAATATCAGCTATCACAACAAATGTCTAAATAACGACTTCTACAAGATGTATGACGTCATTTCACCTATTATTTATAAAGAATCTTTAGCAGCTTCTTATTGTATCATCGGACACAACGTTTAGAAAGCCACGTCCTTCCTCGCTACGCTATAAGCCAGGCTGGACTGTTGGAAGAATTGAAAATTTGTATTATGAATATTAACTTTCTGAATGCAACTCACGTTACATATAGGTAGATGAAATGTGTAAGTGACGATTTGTATCAGTTGATGAATTCTAAGGGATGATTGAAAGCTAAGGGTTCCAATGGCGAAATTGTTCGTCTTCATTGTATAATATTTGATCTATCAAAGTTGCCTTATCTCACATACTTCCATTAACATGTTGTAATACCTATAAATCATCAACAGATTTAATCGTCATTTACCTCTTACGTCTAACATATGTAATGTGAGTTGCATTCAAAAAGTTAATATTTATAATACAAATTTTCAATTCTTTTATCAGCCCGGCCTGTAGTGTAGTGAGGAAGGACGTGGCTTTCTAAAGTTTGCGTTCGAAGCTACTATAAGAGGACGCGGAAGATACTTTATAAATAATAGGTGAAATCACTTCATACAACTTGTACAAGTCCTTTTTTAAAGATATTTGTTGTGACAGCTGATATTACTTACCTACTAAAATTATGTCTATAAAACCAGAATCACTTTACATTCGATTAATATTATTTATTAATTAATCGTTATTACATTGGTTTGATGATTTCTTAAATTATATTTATTTGATGAATTGAACTAGATTTGATTAGTCAATTTATGTTCCATTAGAGGATTACTTATTGAACTGATGAATTATTAGAGAATTGTTTATTGCAATCGTTAATTGAATTAATGGAATTAATGGGTTATGATATTTCGATTTTATTGTTGTAATTTTAATAAATTAATTTGGGAGAAAGTTTCAACTCCTTCTTGTTCTGGTGGTGATTTAGTTCTGAGCGTCGATCACAATAACATTGTTTATCTAGAGCAAGCTAAACGCAGATGTATATTTTAGATCTTTATTTTGTGTAAAGAAACTGAAAGGAATATAATGTTAAGAATATTTTTCTACAGATACCTATACTGTTTAAGCCAGTGAAAAACAAAATAAATAAGTAAAACTGATTGACAAAATGCCACTGTTCTATTGCTGCTTGACGAACATCGTCAACACAAGACCGACTTAGATAAAAAGAAGAAAAGAATAGTATGATAAAGTATATTTGGCAAAAGTGAGGAAATATTTTTCAAACAGGTATGAATATTTTGTTATGTGCCGTGATCGAGAGTAGTTGAATTTATTTAAGTACCGATAAAGTAATAAAAACGCTGTCACAACAAAAACGGCTAAAACTACGGTTAGCCTGGATGCGTATACTGACGAAATATAAATCGTCAGAACTGTTGGTCAGGTCACGGTGGTTACGGTTACACTGCATGTGTATTCGGAATCTCCGTACGTTTCTGAATCCCAGTGAAGATGGAAGGAAGTAGTGATTTCTATTTCTTGGAAAGCCCGTTATTAAAGAATTTGTTAATGGACCGCGGGAGTATTCAACAAGCAAACGAAATGTTTGCTGCAAGGGGTACCAATGGAGAGCATTAAATGTTATTTGCAGAACTTTTAATTCATCCTGAAAAGTTTCTCGAATACTTTTGGATGACACCAGCAACGTTTAGTTACATACTGAAGGGGATTGAAGAGGGTATCTCAAAGCAATCAAATTTTCTTGTTTGTACTTCGGCAGAAGACAAACTCGCTTTAACGTTAAGATAAGAAATTTTTTTAAATATCAATGAAAATTTTAGAAACTAATTCTTATTCGAAAGTAAAAAAGTTATACAAGTTATAAAAAAAATGTATACAAATACTTTTATACAAAAAACTTATTAAAAACATTTTTAATTAATTGTCAGGAACAATAGGTGAGAAGTAGAACGCAAGGTCCTCATGCTCAAACATATTTTGTGGTAAATCATTTTCCCAACTCTGGGATTAGCTTGCTGCAGAACCGGTATCACTCCTTGAAGTTATTCGATGTTTAGCTCTATAATCTTCAATTAACTCCTCTTTGAAAAAAGCTTGTTGCAGTTTTGTACGAACCATAATTTTTTTGTCACTTTTCTCAAATACGAGAGTAAACTTAAGAGAAAATTATAGTCAGCGTCTTCAGCGTGCTAAAAATTTTTGCTGATATGTTTGCAATTTTTTCTCTTTGATCGCGAAACCTTTGTTTATTGTGGCGGACTTCTCTGTGCAGGAATGGCAAATTGTGCCGGAGTTCCTTCCGTAGTGCCCTGATTAATGTTTGTTGCTGTAGTTGTCTGGTCATTTACCCTTGGCGAGCTCGTGTCACTTTCATTGAGTTTGGAACGAGAGGGCGTATTATTCAGATTTTCGATGTCCTCAACGTCTTTGTTTTGAGAGCTCGGGATATTTCCCTCCAATGTTCGTTTATGGAATTGATACTTCAAAAATTCCACCTGTTTAATGTAAGGCAACGTAGACTCTTTGGAGGTTCCTCCTTCACTTGGAATCATTTTTAATTCCCTACGAAACGTGACCCTCGAACCTCGCCACTTAGTTTTGACCGCTTCACCTGGGGAAACAAATATATTAATATGAATTTCTGTTTATAGTTGTAAAGAATTGTTTGTTTGATTTTGTTTTTTTTGGGATTTGATTTCACAGTGCCTTTTTATTACAGATTTTCAGGATTTACGAAACATTGTTTACGAACCATAGTTTACGAAACATGTCAAGCTATATGGGTTGGCTTCTGCAAGCAACATATGTTTCTACCTACTACAGATGAATGGCAAACCATCTTAAGAGATTTCTTCGAAAAATGCAAATTTCCTAACTACATAGGCTGTATAGATGGAAAACATGTCCGAATCAAATGCCCCCCAAAAAACAGGATCGACGTTTTTGGAAGGGATAGCTGAAGCAAATTATAAGTTCAATTGTTTTGAAGCGGGTGCTTACGGGAAGCAAAGCGATGGGGGCACCTTTTCGTGGGTCGAGTGAAACGTTTATCAACGATTGAACACGAACACATTCAACATTCCAAATAATGAAAAGATTCAGTTTAGCGACATTTCTGTTCCTATCCTATTGTTAGATAATGATGCCTATCCGCTAAAGACATACTTATTGAAGCTATTTAAATATATATTCAAGCCTGAAACTTACACAGGAAAAGAGTATTTTGAATTATAGATTGTCAACAGCTAGACGTTGCGTCGAATGTGCCTTTTGTACCCAGACAGTAAGATGTAGTTGTTTAAAAACTGAAATGCAAATGGACCCGAAAAATGTAGACAATATAGTTAAACGCGTTTGTCTATTCACTATTGCATAACATAATTATCCATAAGGAACATCTTCTTTCACTTGATATTCCGATAGCATCTGAACCCGTGGACACTGAATCGGTTGTTAGTTGCAACCTGCTATAATCATTACACCAGAAACGTGAGTGAAGGAAGAGAAGTATTTAAAAATTATTTCGTTAGCCCAATAGATGAAATTCAGTTTCAGCACCACATACTACAACCCGGAAAAGAGCAAAAATTTAAACTTTACAGCTTGTGTTTGTTTCAACGGTACAACAGAAATATGTACGTACAATTGTAGGATTGTAATAATTGTTAACAGTTACAATTAATAAGAAAAAGTAAAATCTAAGGAATTGTGAAAAACTAGAAATTATAAATATTTTGAAATATACTTAGAATTTGTGTTCATATCTTGCGCAATTTTTTTCCATTCCTGTCATGCGATGTCCTTAGTACGATAATTTTTGTTTTTCATATCGCACAAGCAATTACAATTAAACACTGAACTTATTAGTTTGTCGATATCCATGGCAATGGCCGTGTCCATTTGCAAAGAGGAAAACATCTGATTGTCAGAAGTCAAGCGAAAAATCTGACGTGTTTGTGCATGATGTGACGAAACGATCGCAGCCAAAGTAAGAATCCTCATTGCTTTTACGTATTTTGATTGTTCTGGCGATTTCGTCAGAATTGTTTTCGTCCGAATACACATCCAGGCTAACCGTAGCCTAAGCTTATATTAATCGTGGAAGAAATAGTACGTATTTATTACGTGTTCCATATATTGTTTCATATATTGCGTATATAGCAGTTAAAGTGCTAAAAGCGTGTTATCACGAAAATGCCTCAAAAACAGAAGGAAGACTAGCAAGAGCATTATAAATACTAAACTGGACGAGCAAAAAGTGCTGTTTGAATATAAGTTGAAACGATTGGAAGATGATAATAGAAAAATGAAAAACGAACTAGAATATCTTTAGCAGCAGAATCGCAAGCACAATATTCGCATTTTTGGAGTTGGTGAAATTGAAGATAAAACGCCTGAGATATTGGAAAATATAATTTGTGAAATCGCTAGTAACAAAATGGATATTAGTTTAAACAAAGCAGGCATTGAAAAATGTTATCGCATTGGTCAAAAAATGGGCAAACCTAAGAGAATATTTCTTAGAGTTAATAGAATAAGGCTTCGGTATCAATTGCTGCTTAACATGAAATATCTAAAAGGCACGGGAATAGTTGTTGTTGAAGATATTCTGATAAACTTAATGCAAGTAATGGAAAAGGTATAAGAAGTCTATAACAAAAAAGATTTATGGATATTTAATGGAAGTATTTATCCTAAGCAAAATGGAAAGAAATAAATGTAGATGTTAGTATTACTTTTACGCAGCATATACGATTTGTTGAAAATTGATGTGTTAATGTCTTCCAAAACTGCTTATAGACGTGTTTATTATATTCAAATTGCTAAAAAAATCTAGATAAGGGTAGGCGTGCGCATTTCTGGCATTTCATGGAGGCTTCGTCAATATACCCTCTTCTTCGCAAATTACATCACTACACAGGCTTGCGCGGCCAGAGTTAAATAATTTGAAAATTTTCTATATAATGTGTATATGTAGCATTGAATTCCTACGTTGTTGTACGATATTTGATATTTAAATACAGTTTAAGAAGCTACTAACGGTGAGACAATTTATGAAGATGGACACAATTAGGTATTTATGTCTTAAGGCTTATAACCTTAATTAACTCACTTTATCCATCCCTTTATTAAATCATCTCTAGTTAAAGAATTTGAAAATTTGAAATTTATTGCACTATTTCATACGTTGAAATAAATGTAGATGTTAGTATTGCTTTTACGCATATATGCTTTACGATACGATTTGTTCCATCAAATGCCACCAATTTGTTCCACCAAATGACGAAGACTTAACCAAATGCCAGAAATACGCGCACTTTAACTTGATTTTTTAAGCAATTTGAATATGCTGTGTAAACGCAATACTATCATCTATATTTATTCCAACGTATAGAATAGTGCAAATAACTAATACTAGAGATGATTTAATAAGGAGATGGAAAAGGGTGAGTAATATAAAATTATAAGTCCTAAAAGATAAATACCTAATTGTTTGGATTTGTCTTAATCTTCATAAATTGTCTCACAGTTAGTAACATCTTATTCTGCATTTAAAATATCAAATATCGTATAATAACGTAAGCATTCAATGCTACATATACACATTATATAGAAAATTTTCAAACTGTTTAAACAGTCTAGGTGGTAACGCAGTTGTTAAACGCTGGTCTCTCAAGCCGGTGTATTGATGAAATTTGCGAAGTAGGGGGTATTGACGAAGGCTCCCCCAAATGTCAGAAATGCGCTCATCTACCCTTACCTAGATTTTTCAAGCAATTTGAATATCTTAAACACGTCTATAAGCAGTTTTCGAAGAAATTAACATATCAATTTTCAAAATGAAAAGAGTGCCTTTCATTTTGCTATTTATGTACTTAATGCTATTATGTCTTCAATCTCACTCCCTTTACTTGTGAGGAATTTTTTATTATTTTTAAATATTGTCTGTTTATTCTTATATTATATTTTGGTTTTTTTTTTGCGAGTTTTCGGTTAATTATGTATAACTATAACTTAAAGTTTGTAAGAATCATAATTCATAATATTGCCAATTATAAACTGTACTGTTTTCCAACGACATAAGTGCATGAAATAGGACGAAAATAAAAAAAAATATATTTAACTTTGAAAACATATTTACAAATTTTGTTCCATCTGACTAATTTTATTTGTTATCTTATTTAATTTGATTTGAACTAAAGACTGAAATTGTTTTCTAAGTTTAATTTTAATAAAAAATTGATTTTCTAGGAATCAAAGTGATGTAGAATTTGATTCCAATATTCAAATAAATTATAAGATGAAACTATTTATATTATATTATTTGAATCTAGTCAATGTAAAGCCAAGAATTTATTATAATATTAAATTAGTTTTAATAAGTTTTATTTAATGCATTAAAATATGATTTGATTCTTAGCAATGCCTAACCGAGAATCTAATGTAATATATGTACATTTGATTCGGAGTAATGTTAAAACTTGAAAGAAAATAATATGTTCTAAATCCTAATTGAAACGTCGTATTAGATCTGCCTGTACGTATGAGATTAACAAAAAAATATAATACATGTGAGGAAGTACTTGCATTCCGATATATGCTATACATATATATTTTAAAACGCACTAGAGAAATGCATTACTAGATTTCTTCTTTGTCGATATTTCAGATCCAAAGTCGTCATTTTTTAACGTCTTGGATTCAGATTTTCTTCTACATACTTTGAATTTCCATAATAAGTAACTAAAAATTAATATTACAGTTATATATCAGATGTTAGTCCAAACGCTGATTGATCAATGAATAGTAGGTGTTTCTATTCCATTTAATAAATTATTTTGGTTCTCAACGTGTAGAGGCACATAGTTTATTCTTGGGAATAGCTGTACGACTTGTTACTGTAGATGTTTCCATAGTGGGTTTGAATGTGTGTTTATAATTCGGATTTAGCTTAAAAACATTTGCACCTGATGTTGAAGGTTGATTTTGAGAAAAAATTGTGAGACCTTTTTGTGGCACTTTGAGTTTACGTGTGACCGAAGTAAACTCAAAGTAAACGTTTAGAACATATAGTTTACGTGTGACCGAAATAAACTCAAAGTGCCTAGGATTACGGGCTTTTGCATCTTACTTGCTAATTCCTCCACTACGCTTTGCAAGGCTCAGCTTTGGCCTTGCAAGTCGGTATGATCTTAATATAGTTTATTAGGGAAGATCTGGCGCCTCTCACGACTCCAATGATGAGGACTACCAATTTAATGGAATGGTGTGGATATTAAATCCTGAACTCGCATAGCAAAACCTGATATTTAGCCACTTTTTGTCGTTCCATAATTTCAATATTTTTATCAGTGGGGCTAGAAAATTCTATATGGAACATCTGTCGTTTAGTGTAATCTAATAACACAACAGCAGGTTTGTTTCCGGTTATTTGATAGGCTGTAGGGAAACCGTAGTTCCAAAATATTTTAATGGCGTCATTTTCAATTACGGTCTCAATATCCTTAACGACATAAGATGTAAGTGGGTCTTGGTCTATACGTAAGTATGACGCATATGAAAATATAGTACGTTTAAGGCGGCATTATGGCGCTAGATGCAGAATGTATTTAGTATCTGCCACCTCTACGGCCATTATATTCGTACGGTAGACAAGTGTACTTATGACACCATCTTGGCATGCAAAGATAAATCCCTCAGTTTCAGATCGCAGGCCAGCAGATCTTAGGAAGCTGAATGTTAAGTGTGGTGATAGCTCCAATTCGGCGATGATATTATAAAATTGGCCATGCATAGATTTATCCCGATTGAGTTGTTTGAATATTGCCAATTCTGATTTTCGAACTACATTTTTGGCAGCCTCAATGTCTACCTCCATCTAACTCGATCTCTAACTCCTTTTTACCGGGAAAGTAGAGTTTTAAATCATCCATATAAAACAGATGACTTACACTGTGTATGCGGCTACCAAGTTTTCCAAAGGGATACCCTTTCAACCCACGTAAAGCTACGGGATGAGGAAGTAGTGAAATGCAAAACAACAAAGAGGGTATTGTCTTGGGTGTCGCCTTGGAAGTTATCCCTTTGGCAACGGACTGGGTTCGTTACATCATATTTCTTGTCAACTTTAATGACAAAGCGAGTTCACCATTGCGACATAAGTGTTTGCGTGCAATTCATTAATTTCTTGGAACTTTTAGACTCTCCCATAGTTTGATAACCAAACTATTTGGAGTGGTGTCAAATGCTTTCATCTAATCAATCCCGGCCATGGACAGGTTGCGTTTATATTGTATTGCGTCTTGAGTGGCTTAACGAATAGGTGACCAATGAATAGATTTTCTTTGAAACCAGCCAAGTCTCTTTTAGATCCACTTTATTCGTAGATATGCCCCCAAACAGGCTGTATGGTATTCAATATTCTTTGATTTTAAACTGTAAAAGTGTTTATGCAAATTATGGGCCTATAATTTTTTTGATCAGTTCATGGTTTTTTTTTGTACAGCTAAACTGTCCGCCCTTCAGTAAGCCACCGTAGAATAGGATTTTCTCCGTTGAGATACGATGTGGGTGCGTGTACGTAAATTTTGTCCATGAAAAATTTGTAATAGTGCCGGGTCAAGGCGCGGCGAGGTCCTTTTTGCCTTTCTGGATCTCATTAATTGTTGTAGGCGGACAAGTATTCTGATAGTTTGCGTGCCGTTCACAAAAGGAATTAAAGAATGTGGTCACCGGAGTCTCTATATGACATGGCACCGTGTGTTCATATACGTCTCTCCCGAAAGCTTCAAGCTCTTGTGCAGAGGGTGGGCTTCCTGTGTTTCCCATCTGTTCTTTCTGAAGTAGCGTGGAGGGTTTGTGACGGAAAATGAAGTTGCCACTAACAAATATTCTTTTTCGACAGGGCTTTCTTTTGACTTGCAATAGCACTCGAAGTTGCTTTTGTTTCATAGTGACTAAAATAACTTTATTGAGTGTGTTGTGTGAAGATCTGATCTTTTTTATGATGTTTCAAATTTTTTGAGAAAATGTTTCTCCCACTTGTTATATAATCCACTACGCTTTGCAGTCTTTAAATCTCCTGTCGCTTTGTTTAAATTTGTCCCTCTAGCTCTTATTAAGCAATTTCTGCAAGTTTGGCGCACATTTACGTTTTTCTTGCGGAATTAATTCTAATATGGTCTTGTATACGTATTAATTTATGCTTAATGAGTAGTGATTTAAGTCTTAATAAGTGGATTTTGGCTTTATATACTTTGCCCAAAGAAAGTTTGGTTATTTTGCTAACCAAAATTAGGTTGTTGAAAATTACGTTGTAAATTAGGACAGTCGAAATTGTTTCTTTGAGAGAGGTTCTTAACTTGGTTGTTAATAAAATTATTATTCTTGTTAGTAAAATTATCTGCAGGTGAATTATTATTAAAGTGGTTTGTATTAATTTATTTCTTGCTGCAAATAACACTGGTTTTGAGATATTTGCTGTATTTAAAGCATTATTTCCATTTTGCGGGAAATTTTGCAAATATTTCATATGTTTCTTCCCATATTGAAAATTTTCCTTCTCGAGCACAAAACCCATGAGATTTACAAAGAAATATAATATATGTGAGGAAGTACTTGCATTGCGATCTAACCTATACATATATATTTAAAAACGCACGAAACAAATGCATTTGATTTTATATAATTTAATTAAATATTCTTATAGTTATTCTATACCAGGAGGATATGTAATTCAGGCGATTATTCTGAAATAGTATTTGGTTTGATTGCATACAGAGTATAGACGTATTTAGGATTTCGCTTTTAAATGTTCGATCATTAATTCCCAAATTCATGGAATTTAAGCAAATAGTGAATTCTAACAATTATGACGTCACCGTTTTTAATAATGACCTACAAAAATACCTACAAAAAAATAAACGATCACAATAATACATTGAGAAGGAATCGTAAGAATTGACTTTTCTTTGATGAGGTCTATCAGATCATGCTAACTAATGCAGCAATTTAACCAACTTTGTTGATTCACTATGGTAAAATACATAGCCCGAATGTCGAGTCTCCTAAGAGTCGTTCAAATACACCTGATACGGATGTAAAAAAAAAAGAAAAACTTCCCTAGGTATTTCGCAGTTATTTCGCAGAATATTTTAAAACAAAAGCAACTACAACATTAAGAAGAAATGGCAGATAAAAGAGGTTTCAATCACTTATTAGAAAAACTTTTTAACGATATTGTAAACAAAAATGAATAGGAAAATAACTTTCCATTACAAATTATTCATAATACTAGCTTACCCGTTGCGCGTTGCTGCGATTGCTGATAAAAAATCTGATATAAAATTAAATATTAAAGTTTTTCTTTTAATAAACTGAAATATGCAAGTATACAAATAATAAAAGAAAAATTATATATTTAAAAAATGAAAAATAATAACATTTATGTAGTAGTTTTTTGCTTGTTA